>CM023452.1:104537411-104619097 GCA_013339765.2 Haemaphysalis longicornis | reverse complement strand
CAAACCCAATGTATGGTTCGCTGCAGAGGACATATACAAGACGGCCATCACCACACCTTTCGGGCTTTTCGAGTGGTCCCGAATGTCGTTCGGCCTCAAGAACGGTGTCCAAACGTTTGAGAATTTCATCCATACAGTCACGCATGTACTGCGCTTCGTCTATGCTTACGCGGATGATCTGCTGGCAGCAAGTACGTCCCTAGAGGAGCATCTTCACCATCTCAAACGCATTCTCCTCGAACGCTTAGCTGCCTATGGCGTTATCATCAATGCAACGAAGGCGAGTTCGGTGTTCCCGCCATCGACTTTCTGGTGCATCGACTGGATGCGATAGGCATTCGGCCCCTCTCCAACAAGGTCCAGGCCATTCTTGAGTTCCCAACACCAACGTCGGTCACCAAGCTCCGCCAGTTCTTGGGATGGTAAACTTCTACCTTCGTTTTATCAGGAACTGCGCCACTTTGCTTGAGCATCTCGACCGCCTTCTTTTTCGCGAAGCCATCAACCACCGAATTGGACTGGAACGCTAATGCTGAGGCAGGCTTTCACGCCACCAAACGTGCGCTGGCAAACACCGCTCTCCTCGCTCACCCAAATCCAGGACGTCCACTAGCAGGATGACGGACGCCTCGAGTTTTGCTGGGGGAGCTGTCCTCCAACATCACGTAAATGGTGCGTGGCAGACCTTGGCTTTGTCAAAACGTCTAACCCCACCGCAAAACCGGTACAGTGTCTTCGGGCGTGAACGTTTGGCAATGTACATGTTTGTGCGTCATTTCCGACATCCTCTAAAAGGTCGTCAGTTCACCATCTTCAGTGACCACAAACATTTGACGTACGCCATCGGCCGGCCTGACACCCATTTTACACCACGGGAAGTGCGGCAGCTTGCCTACTTGTCCGAGTACACGACGGATATCAAGCATGTCAGTGGCGTTGAAAACACAGCCTTTCGGATTTCTCTTTGGGTTCTCCACAAGAGCCTTGCTTTTAATGGCACGTGTTTTCGAAAAATCTTCAGTTGGGAAGGTCGCGAAAATACCCTTTCGCTTGTTAACATCCTATGCTCGTTTCAATTCCGTTGCGCATTATGTGGTCACAATCGTTGCGATCTCTTTATTCAGATCCTATTAATCCATTATTGAAATGCATATTTGACTTGTTCTTCGCAATATATTTATTCATCCCCGGCTATTCATTCGTGCCTGGCAATATTAGTATCGGCACCGTCCTCTCTAGATCTTCCTATAGGCTTGTATATATTATGTGCGTGTTTCAGAAATTCACTGCACACAAGGTTGGCGGAAATCAGTTTTAGATTGCTAAGCAAAGCGACAATACAAAGGGAGCAAGTTCATATTATTGAATCAAAGACGAAAGCAATGAAACATGCTGACCTAAAAGTGTGGATCTGGGATGCGAACAACCCGATTTTCCTTTCGTGGCTATGCTGAGAGGATTTTTAGTAATTTGGGAGTAAGGGTATTTCTTGGGTGGGATATTCTCATAGCAGATGGGGACAGTTTTCTTAAATTTCGCTATTAACAACTCGTCGAACAAGTAAGTCGTCTTTCCTAAGCAATATAATAAACAACTGTGGCTTCAGCTGAAAGGTACAATGACCAGGTATCCATCATTCACGAATATATGTTCTTCAGACCAATTGCAGGTAGTTTGTGCCTTATAGGCAGCAATGCTGCAGCATGATTATAGGAAACACATTGTAGCAAGGTAAAACTAATCACACCTGCAAAAATGTCATTACGCGAAGTAATATTTCCACCCAAACAAGATTGAAAATGCTTGTTTGTATTTAATACGGAACCACTGCTTTCGTTTGCGGATTTCGAAATTATCACGTCGTCCACAATCAGACTGGAAAGCAATACAAAAGGTTATCCAAGCCTGGATTTCATTCGCTTTTCGTGCACTACGCTGACACTAAAGAGGTTAGAAAGGTTCAGCAATACTTCAATAAAAAAAAGACTGCAAAAAAGGCCGCCTGCATGCAACTAAATAGTTTGCTGAGTTTAAGTTGTAGGCGGCAAATAAAAAAACTTTATTCCCTAGTGTCTACGCGTACCCGGCACGGTGACGTGCACATTGAGAGTAAAACTGTCAAAGGAAATCGCCGACACGTTTACGCAAAAAGGACTAGAAGTTAGTCTTTTGGTTGACTAACGGCCTTAGTCACAACCATTACTCCCGTTGGGGACCAACGGTCTCCGACGGACGAACGGAGGAACGGACGGATGGAGAGCGGACGAACGGTCAGTACGCCACCCGGTTGGTCGGTTCCCATACTCCCGAAAGACGAACTGATGAAGGGAGTTGCAGAAAAAAAGTGACATCAGCAGAGGTCGAACCACCAACGCCCGCAAGTTCACCAAAGAAACCCCACATGCTAGCACTATACCACGCCGAAGAGGGAAGTTTCAGTCGAAAATATTGAAGTGTACCGCCTGTTGTACTGTCAACAACGCGACCGCTTTAAGGCTACTGGTGTCTGAATTTCCGTCCGTGCAAGCGAACCAGCCTGCGATTTACGCTTTGCACTTAGCACTTTGCTAACTGTAGGGATAATTGCCCAGTTTGATTCAAAGTAGAACCTAAGAGACATAGTTCTTTGTCGTAAAAACAACCGACTCATCGCCTAGTTGAGACATGTTGTTGGGTGATCGGACGACTCATTTTTTCCGCGGGAGTAAGCGCAAACTAAGTATAATATTAGTAATGTCTACCTATGTTAAGTATTCCAGGTATCGTTGATTTGATTGATTGTAGGGTTTAACGCGCCGACGCAACGCAGGCGATGAGGCGCGCCGTAGTGGAGGGCTCCGGATTAATTTTGACCACCTAGGGATCTTATCGTGCGCCGAATCTCGTACACACGGGCGCGTTTTGCTTTTCGCCTCCATCAGAAAAGCGGCCGCCGCGGCCGGGAATCGAACCCGCGACCTATTCCAGGTATCGCATGCAAAAGCGGCCCCCTCTGTGAGTGTCAGAAACGGGAAACAGACCAGATCTTCCCGCATTAGCCAAACTAAATTCGGTGTTGCTTAGCCAAGAATTCTTCAAGGTAGCGTTGCTAGACGATCGGAGCTGGGAAATGCAGGCAGGTGTTACAGGAGTTGCATCATTCTCATATCTTTGGTGCGCAATTCAATTATGTACAGAGGGTAAAGGATGATGTCAAGACGCATAGGTGAAGCCTGCGTTTTAAGTTTGCAGTTGTCATTAGCAACTAATGCTTTCTTCTCGTAGGTTAAACATATACAAATTTATTATGCTTCAGGTCAACGTTTGCTATTGCCACTAATATTTATCTTAATGCTGAAGTGTTTTAAATGTTTCATTGGCCGTTATTACATCGCGGGAATCAAATGGAACTTTGCGTATGACCACAACCTCCCCGAGAAGCGTTTATCCATCGCGCTTCGCCGCTCTTTGCCATTACCCGCCGCTCGATTAACCCTATCAGGTTTCCTTATAATTAGCATCGATACGTCCTCCAGGGGCACTAAGTAAAGGACCTACTGGCGGCATTGACTTGTGTTTTGGAAATCTAAAACTGTGCACAGACATGCACGAAATGGCAACAACGACATGATTACAGGAGATTCATGGAGCAGTAAACAGACTAAATGCATGCGTTTGGGCTTCCCGTTACTCTGTATAGATCGACGGGGACGAAGTATAGTCCGCATTTGTGCACATGGAACACTGGCAGAGTTACGCTACTTGAAGATGAACGGTTGCTCGAGAAGACTGAGGGCCGTTTTTCAGTCCTTATTTTGCTCCATTCTGCCTAAATGTGTATGTATGCGAAGCTCAGGTTGAACGATCAAAAGACCAAACTGTGCGCGTGTACTGCGCCTTCGCCACAAACAGCTGCTGCACGAAAACTATGAGAACAATGTCCCCGCTCGAAATCACTGTGTCTGATCCCGCAACAAGAACGTTTAAACAACTCCTGTAACCATGCTGCAGGAATGGAACAGGAGTTGCTGCGCTTCAAGATTGGTGTTACATACTCCGACGTATTGTGCAACCTGGCATACACGTAAAAAGCCCGCACAGCGATATTTAACAATGTAAGCGTTCCTGTAGCCATTTGTATGATTATTTTGATTGTAGGATTTAACGCGCCGACGCAATGCAGGCGATGAGGAGCGCTGTCGTGAACGGCTCCAGAATTAATTTTGACAAACTGGGGATCTTTACCGTGAGCAGAAATCTCATACACACGGGCGTTCTTGCTTTTGGCCTCCATCAGAAAAGCGGCCGCCGCGGCCGGGAATCAAACCTGCGACCTCGTGCTCAACAGCGCAATGACTTAGCCACTGAGCCCCCGCGGCGGGTTATGCGTACTATAAACTGACGTCCCTAACAGGGACACTGCAGGGACACACGGACACATGTATTTTAACAAGCTCTTTGCCCTAGTTGGCTTTGCACCATTTAACACCAAAGACCACCATCATCGAGTCATTGTAGATCTATGGGAGTGGCCTTTGCCCTGCAGTGGGCCTAGACACGCTGAAGACCAGGATGATGATGATCATCCTCAGATATTAATGTCCACGTTTGCTCCACCGTCCTTTATATTATTAATGTAATTATTTATCAAGAAGGGGTGTCTCAATTTTTATTCAGCGAAGGGAAAGACCGGAAACGAGGTCAAGGCATCTCCATGCTTTTAGGTACTTGCGGAAGTCAGCTGGGAAAAGACAGTTTCTTTTGGGTGAGCCCGGCTTAATAAATAACATGTATTTGGCACATTTTGTCTCAGAATCATCATCAGTGCCGGCAGAAGACCGTGGCTTAATGCTAGTCAGAAGCGTCACATGCATGCTTGAGGTATGTATGCATGTTTAAATGCATGCTTCACGCGCAGGTTGGCGGAGTCGAGGAGAGAAGAAGACGAGTTGGCCACTTGGAGAGGGAGCAAAACTGATAGTTCATAGGATCGCGCATTTTTAAACGAGTGTGCTTGGCGGACGTTTTTGGAATGCTCAGAGAATAAATATATTCGGAATCCCCAGCGGGTAAAGGCGCCCGCCAAGAGGGCCAGGGAGAGTGGCGCGCAAACGGCCATTCCTTCGACCGGCGAATGTGGAAGCCTGCGCAAAGGATACGGACGCCATGCGCAGGCGGATAGATAACCGTTCAGTAAATCTTACCTTCGAAAAGTCGATGTTCTGGCTTTGATTAATTCTTTTAAGTTACGCCGTCTGAATGGGAAGGCCAGGGAGCTTCGCTGCTAACGTTAGCGTTTGTGGCGTTACGTCACAAAACCTGGTTTAATTTGTGTGTCTTGTAGTTCCTTGGCGTAGAAATTCACAAACCTTGCTTTAACTCTTAAGGCGGCTAGCCTGAACATGCGTTTTCAGCATTCAGCGAGCTTCGTTAGGGATAAGCAAAAATTTCTTTGAATCTTGACGTGTTCGACGGCATCCCTGAGAACCCCTTCAAGTGGAGGAGCCGATTCTCAAACCACAAATTTGGGTTCCATAGGGAGGTCCTATAGGGAGTTGCTGCCTAAACACGACTTTATGCACAGCCGTGCCATTGCGCAAGTTCCTCCGCCGTAGTTTTTCTCTTTTTTTAAGATTTTAATATTCAGCGTTCACCACGTGCGTCTCGCTAACTTTCTGACAACGAAATTATATCAGCATATGAATATTTGCCTAATAGCTGAAGGGGACGATCAAACCGAAACTGTTCGCAGAAGCAAACACTCTAACTATTCGCCATCTCACCTCTCACTGCAACAATGATCACGGTGTTTCCTTGTTAAATTTCCAGCTTTTACTCTTGCTAAGGAATATTATCATCATCACTACCAGTCCACTAGGTCCACTGCAAGGCGAAGGCTTCTCCCATTGGCATCCTAGAGCTCCTGGCCTGTGCTGCTTGAGTTAATTCGTTTCCTCCCGCTCATCTATCGAATAAGTGGCGTTCGCCTTCTCCTATACGGGTCTCCCACTATCCACTCTGTAACTATTATAGTCCACCGTTAGTCATTACGCTAAACTACTTAGCCAGCTGAAGTCCAGTTGTTTTTCTTTATTTGAAGTGTTATATCTACTACTCTAGTTTGTTCGCTGATCTAAAAAGCGCAGTTTCCTCTCCCTCTAAAGTTTCTCGTATCATTTGTTCCATGGCCCGCTGAGCGGAACTATATTTGCCTTGAAGTTGTTTAGCAAAGCGCCAAGTGCCCGCTACTTACGTCATCCCACTAAGGACGAATTCATTTTATATTCTCATTTTCAGTGTTAGAAGCAGCTTAATTTTCGTTATTTCGAGTGTGTGAAGAGTGCACCACGGCCCATATCTAATGGCACCGCTTTTCTTTATCGTGGTTGGGATCAATACAGACGACCTGACTGAGGTAGTCAGGACCTTCTTGTTCTAGCGTCTCATTACATATGCTGAACAGGACGCTTTATGTATGTTTATTGATCATCACTTTACAGTTGTTCATAGTTATTTTTGTTTCTAAATTATTTCGTTTTCTAAATGTAGTTCAACAAGCAATTTTGAATGTGTTCTGCTGACTCTCTCAGTACGACTATGTCATCTGAAAACCTCATACGGCTCAAGTATCTGCCGTTTATCTGTAATGCCAAGAGACCAAAGTACATAGTGCAACAAAGTGGCTAGACCAGCCACCGTTGTTCAGTACCTGTCGCTGTCCGCCCCAAAAGATGAGATCATCTTTCTTATTCAGCAAGCCGGACTCGCTGACGCGTATGCTAAGCGAAATGATCAGTTCTGCAGATCTGGAGCTAGTTTTAACGTTACCGTTTAGGCATGTCGGCCTACTCCAGGCGAAACAAAAGACAATGAGTAGTGCAATGAGAGATGCATCTAGAAAATGTGAGTGTGCTAGCTTGAGCGATGCAATCAGAAGGCACTTTTAGACCATAAAAAAATGTCTTTTTCTTTATTTATTGCAAATGAAAAAAATCATAGCCCAGCAAAGCTTTTTCTATTGGTGGAGCGGTCGCGCCGCTTCTCACACTACATTATCCCTTCCAGGAGGTGATGCACATGCACATGCACACTCCTGCAATCCTCTCGGTTTCCTGGTAAGTGGGCTCACGGGTTTTGGCTTTTATTTTTATATTTCATTTGGGGCGGCGCCGCTGGCGTTAAGTTGAAGCTGCTGCGAAAAAGACAGTGCGTCCACGCAGTGTGCAGACAATCTTTAAGTTCCATACAACAGCTTTTATTGTGATGAATCACTTTCCTGTATCCCTTGCGTACAATTTTGTGTTGGTTAAACTGCCGTTTGGCTTTTTGTATCCCACTGTAACAGCATCTCGGCCATTTGTTTTTTCGCTGCGCTGAAGGCCGTGCTTCGGGAAGTCGCCAGTTCCCGCGATTGACAAGTTATGCCTTCCTTGTGCTTAAGATGGCGCAGAACACCGCACATCAGTGGCGCCACTCTACCAGCCGATGAAACCCATAGCAGCACAGGGCGCACACCATGCCCATGAAGTTGGTCATGGCCTTGGCCATCTCTATGTTGACAAGCCCTATTCTTTATGTGAAGAATTCCTCTCTACAATGGCTGGATGACATCAAAAAGACCCCCTTCCCACGGTTCAAGCACAACATCGAGATGCGCGGTGGTAAGGACAGGGTTCAGGAAGTAAACAATGACGAAGGACACTTTTACGCCAACGCAGGCCAAAGGGCACCAAAGAGAGTTCAAGACTACAACTCTCTTTCGTTGATCTTGACAGCCGCAGAAGCCGAAGCAGGCACCCCCCAGAACTTTAAATGGATTGGGTGCATCAGAGTTTCCAGGCCATGTCGTCTAAGGCGCTCACCCCTACATTAAAAGTGACGCCCTTCCGTCCCATAAGGAAGTAAAAATGGCAGCATCTCCACTCCGTAGTTGATGGAGAGTGTGCGGAGTACGGAGACTCGAAATGACATCTAAGTTGCGCCCGGAGTGGCATCCGATTTCCGACCCGACGGTCATTCGATTCAAGCCTTGAGTTGCACCTCCGTTATTCCCTAAATGAAACAGCAACTCACGGTTCAAATCGAATTTAGCTAGATTTTTGCTTGATTGTGGTAATCGCATGGATGGGCGCGTACGGACATTGGAAGGTCATAAGGTACTCCGCACCGTTAGTGGCGAGGTAGTAAGTCGTTCGACTCTTGGGTACTTACGGTCGTAGCCGAATGGGTAAGACGACTGACACTAATTCTGCCTGGTCTATCAACACAGGCTCTAATACTGCCGGTGCGGTGTGATTTTTTGCAATTGTAAATCGTATGCGCACGGACGCGGACGGACATTGTGCGGTCATGAGGTACTGCGCACCTAAAAATGAGCCTTGCGAGGAGGCTGAGAAACCCCCAAGATGGTGGTCTTGAACATACAAGTTGACAGTCCCGTGGTCAGTAGGAAGATGGTGTTCAGGAGGTTGCAGTTACCTCAATGCACAATCGTTGGGCCTACTACTAAAACACAAATGCCTTGGTTTCAGTTTACGATGGTAGATCAAGAGTGCCCTGAAACCCTCATCAATATGAGGGGAAAAGCCGAGTTCCAGAGTTCAGGGCAGCGTTCAGGAGGGTGCGGTAGCCTCAATGCACACTGAAAAACGAATTCATTGGTTTCAGTTTACGATGGAAGATGAAGAGCGCCCTGCAAACCCTCAATGATATGACGGGAAAACCCGTGTTCCACAGTTCAGGGCACCGCTTACTTCACGTAGTAGCGTCAAACGGAACCACTACAGCCTGCACACAGAAGAGGCGGCCACACACGACGAAATTAACGAAAGGAGAATGTTTTGCACTTCCGGTGTGCGTAGGGTATTTAATCCAAAATTATTTAAACTAATTGCTTGGAAAATTGTAAAACTTTCAGGTTTTTTTTATAAACCACTGCAAATATTAGACTTCCTAACAAGTTGAGGTTTTAATTAGGGATTGCGTAAAACTTTATTTGTAAAAAACTCATTTTAATAAAATGTCCGTTATAAAAGGTTAAAAAATTTGTAATGAAATATAAAGTGGTTGTCGGCTAAGTTTTCTTTCAAGCAACTACAGCTTTTATTTTGCCCCACACACTTGTGAGTGTTCTTTGTACCTGCGACAAGTTTACTATTTTACTCTGACTGTTCCATTAACACCGTTGATGCGCCACAAACTTTGAACACGTTCGACTGCGCCCTCCTGGTTTTAGGTATACCAAGAAATTACGTCTTAGCGAGTGGGCTCCTGCTGTAAACTCTGTGTAAAAAGCATGCTGGTTGGAAGTATTCCCGCTATCCCATCCGCCCATCGTAAATAGTTAACAAAACCTTGCTTCCGCTCCCTGAAAAATACATATAACAAATCGTTACTTCGTTGAACACGCATTTGTTTAGAGTGCAATATCCGGGCGCTCTAGATGGGGCCTTCCCAGGGGCCTTGGTGAATTATTGGCTGGGCGGCAAGAACACCACACCGAGGAACCAAGGGCGCGACTCAATTCGAAGTGACCTATATCTCTTACGTCCACAAGGTGTCTTCTATAATAAAGGACAGCCCCCGCCGATTTGGCATCCCTGAGGGTATAGCTTGCTTTTGCAGGCACCACAAAAAAGTGCACGAATCATGAGGCCCTCAATTGATAAAAAGAATATGCGAAAACATACCTACCCCTGGAAGGGTATTGTCGTGTGCATACATTAATCTTTATAGAGGGAGGGGGCAAATACGAAGCTCAGACAGTGCACCTTGTAACTATTAAAAACACACTTTAAAAACTCACTCAAAGCCCAAAAGGCTTGCTACCAATACCCACTCACAGAATTACTCTGTAATATTAAACATAGGGAAGTCCAAATGCGTTTAAAGAGGCGCCAGAGGGATGTACATTGACCTTCCCTAAACCCGACCACAGTAAACTAATGGGTAAACATAGCGACCGTGTGGTTAATTTATTAATGCAATTACCGTAATCATGGTTCGCAGCATTGCAGTTAGTGTGAGTCACTGGTTTCGTTGTCCACGCATATTTTGACAGCGGATTTGTTGTACGCTAACTCCCCTTTTTTGTAGTCCGGAGATGGAAATGCTGCACTCTTATGATTTACTTTCCCACGCCTTATCCCGTACAACTGTGGTCCTGCGCAGCTTCATATCTTGTTCTAAAATAATGTATTGACACCTCTAATATGCTTTTTGGGGGATGCGCATGTCTTTAGAAGAGAAGCCACCTTCCAGGGGTCGTGCAACACTCACCTCTCACTGGAAATCCTTCAGCTGGAACGTACGAAAACCAAGAAGGGTCGAGAGGAACACTGACACAGTGGTGTCCTTCTTTCGACCGTCCTTCGCTTCCATACGTTCCAGATGAAGGTTTTCCAGCGATCACGAACCAACTCTGCAATACCAAGCAAAACTCTCCTCTCACTATTCAGAATACACTCTGGGGTAACGTATAATGGGCTAGGAATTCTCGCCTACAGCTTTAAGCCTGGGCTGCTCTTAACACGAAGTCGAGTTTTTTGGTTGTTTTACCGTTGGCCTGATATCCACTTCCTATGCATTTGTTTGCAGAATAATGTGATCATTACTATCACATTGTTCGTCTCCGAAAACCCCTTCCGTGCATATTCTCGATTGTTGCGACTTTCTATACACAATTTTCCTACTTACATATTTCCAAGGTGCTTAAAACGGACCCTTGGATAAAATTGTCGGATAACAATCATGAACTATGTGGTTTCCTTCTCGAGTGCTGATTTAAAGTCGTCGTAGAACCTGCGTACGGCTTCATCGTGGGCTGCAGTAGAACGGACAAATGGGGTAGTTGGTAGCTGTTCATCTTGAAGGGGTGCATCTTGTTTATCGTGGGTTCTACCTATCGGCGCATAGGCTTGTAATATCTTGACTCAGTGTGACTGGTTTAGTGTGAATACAACTACTGCTACCCGTTAGTTATAACTAACGAGATCCTCGATATTTCTTCGTGTTTCCTTCTGGATTAAGGATACCACCCCGTACAGTTCCCTTCTTTGATGATCTCGGTAGCACCAAATATGTCCCTGAGTCAGTTCCACAACGCCTTCTCATGTTGTTCCAACTTAGCTTAAGCTCGTACTATGCCACTTAACGCCCCCCAGAGTTATTTTAATATTACAGCTAACCGTGCATCGCTAAGCAGGGATCATGAATTAAACCTTGTAAAGTTAAGGTTGAAAAAAGGCAGCCTGTTCAGACACAGATGTTTTTACACCATTTCTGTATCTCTCGTTAGACCGCTGCAAAGGTCAGGTGCTCCACATCTACTGGGGAGTGACGTCTGTGCATCGCGTTCTTCAGTCATGGGAGGCGGGTACAGAATACTTTTCACTGGAGCTTGCAAAAGCGCGCCCTCAGCAGAAATGATAACCCGCTCCACCTATATAAACTGGGTGTTGCAACGCACTGGTAAAATGAAACTGTGTGTTTTTTTGATGTACAGTAATTAAATAAATGAATGCAGAGAGTAATCGCATACCTGTAGAAACGCGAAGACCTCAGCCCTGCAGCGGTGTTGTCCAGATGACCTGGCGCCCGCGAGACTAGCGGAGAACAGCATTTAACATTACGCGGGAAAAACAGAATATTTACCTAAATAAGCTGTACGCCTTGTAGGTGGAACTGCTCCTTTTTTAGCAGTTTATTAAAGCCGCAAGATTGTTGTTTTGAAATATTGGACATCATTAGCATTTAATGAGGTTGCCAGTGCGTGGCGAACTCTTTTCTTATATAATAAGTGAGACCTGCAATAGTACAGATGCCTACCTCCTAATCACTTGATGCCAGATCAGAACAATGTAGTTCAACTAATGTATTCCATGAGCTCCACTACTGAGAGGTGTCCATCTTGGGGTAAACCACAGATAGCATAAGATCCGTTGATACATTGAATAAAGAAGTTACATTTAAATAAATATTGGCTACAATCCACGCTGTAGAAGTGGTCTGAAAGCAAAGCTTTAAACGACACCCCCAACAATTGCCCGAGCGACGTCACTTGAATTCACACACATGGCTCTACAAAGAGTGAAACCAGATATTTTTCCAGCTGTTACCAAGAATTGGCAGGGCCGGCGTCCCGAACGGAGCAGCGTCGGGCCCGGCCGGGCTAGAGCGGCAGACGCCGCCACTGCAGCCCGAGCCCGGCCGTGCGTGGGCTGAACGAAAACGGAGAGGAGCGTCTTTCGAAGGGTGAGACAGCGGAACCTAGTCATTCTGACGAGCTAGCGCGGAGCTGCACAGATAAGTTTTCACAGAGCTGCACAGATGAGTTTTCATATTCACAGATGAGTTTTATGCATTTTTTCCTCCCTTATCTGGAATTATTTGGTTAATAGATGTTCGTTTTTTCCAATACACAAGGCTGCTAAGCATTACGTACCTTGCTAAATATTCCGCAGGTCGAGAACCATGGCGTCTGATAGGGGAAAAGATGCACCGCTGATCTCGCGGCGCGTCTTGTAAACACTTCGTCTATATTTCCAGCTTTTTTTCTGGCCCCTGAAGACACAAAAAGGGTATAAAGTACAGCTGATACACTCCAATACCCACGTGTGAAGAGCGTGGAAGCGGAGTTCGGCAGCACAGACATTATGGGCACACAGCTGGGCCTCTTCAGTGCTTCTGTGGAACATGTGAGGAGGAAAACTCGTAAGGGGGAAGTTTAAGCTGGATAACGTCCATCTTTTAACCCACTGTTCTTTTTTATCAAACCCCTCTTGGAGGCATTCAGAGAAGAACTGGTCATGTACACAATTACATCACATGCATGGTTAAGGATGCTCCGCTACATGCTAACAATCAGATCGCTCTCTCTTTTCTTCATTGCAGTATATCGATTTCTCAAGGGCTGGATCTAACTTTCTAGTACCGTAGCCTTTTTCTGGTGGATCGTAGATTTTTTTGATGCCTGGGATACGTATACACCGAAGCTACTTCAGGCCAATCTTAGTTCATTTCTGTACGCTCGTTGCTGATGAAGTTCAGGGCGTTTATTCTACGCACTTTTTATTGCCACGGAGCCAGATGTCGAAGAAGTGAATAATCGTAGGTCTTTCCAGCCTGCTCTACCACCAGATACTAACGTGACTCTCTGAAGAAAAAAAACGTGAGCGGCAAGAGCTGCTTTATACTCAGAGCCAGTTTTTTCAGTTGGACATCGAGGTATTGTAGCAGGGTACTAGTTGGTGGTTTTAAGAGAATGCGCAAATTAGTCCTCTCAAAAGTGGCCACTACTACTATGCATATGCCTTTTGTCTTGCGGTACCTTGATCATCAAACAGGGTTTCCCCTTTTGCCTTGAAGAAAACGTTTGCAGGAGGAAGGTGGAGGGGGCTCACAACATCTAGCTAGGAGACATTTTTCTTCAGCCAGAAAGTACCTGAGGACACTAATGTACACGGCTGTTTTTATCAATCCATTCGAGCATTACAGTTCGAAAGCAATGCGGGGATTCAGCAACCACGCGGAGGCTGCAATCAACGGTATTAGAGCAACAGAACTCATGCGTCACCTGAAAATAGGAATGTGGCCTCAAGTTAATAAAATCTGTGGTGCCATTTTAAGGTTTGGCTGCGTAAAATGTTCAGTTCGTGCGCACTGTATAAAACCACTGCAGTGTATAACACCGCGCGATATGGCGTTCGCCTCTTCATGTTAGCGGTCGAATAGGACTCGGAGAAACCTCAGTTCGCGGTTGGATACGTTGTTGAAGAAGCCTCATGGTGTGTGAACCCCACGATCAGGTATACAGAAGTGCGCTGTGTGCATTACACAACATTCGAGCGCGAGGGGAGGAGGCATATTAGCGACGTCACTGCAAGAGCTTCGTATAATGCCCCGAACGCGAACCGGTCATCAGTTCAGAGGGCAGTGCCTCGGTGCAGGGGTGCGAACTCTCCGTAGTTTCTTCCTTTATTCGGTTGGTAAGGTATTGAGCTGGGAAGCTCAAAAATGGTGTTTAAACCTGTGCCCACTGCATGCATTTGGGCAAACCAAGCCCGGTTCTACTGATTTAGTGGTTCGTCTGTAGAGTGAGCATTACTCCAGACTTATTTATCTCTTCCAGACACACCATAGCCTTCGTCAAGCCGATTGCTAATTCTAGCCTTCTGGCCTCTCGTCATCTTCACTGCTGCACCTTTCTTATGTACTCAGTATGATATTGGCCAGGTGCACCACCTTCACTGACGTCATTTACCACTGAACACTCGTACTATGCGCTCATTACGTGGTCAGCCGAGTTGAAACTGTTTTTTGGAAAAACCGAATAGGGGTCTAAAATTTGTCTAAGGCATAACCTCAAAGACACCCTTTGTCGTGTAAATCAGTACATCAGGCAAGTGTTTTGGCCTTTCATTGCAATGGTAATAGTACCACTGTCAAACAAGGCCAATTACTTCCCTGAAACCGTTTGTATACAGCGACTCTTGCGAGGCGCTCCGAGCCGGCACAAATGTTGCGCACGCCAAGATCCTTTGTCTCCGCCCTGAACAGGGCGGAAGATTGTGCATGCATCCAGGCACCTTATTTCTGCCTAGAGCTCCTGAGTATGCTTGGCAAGATGCGTGTCTGATTTCTACGAGCCTTAGCGCAGCGAGTACACCAGGGACATAAAATTGCATTTTAAGTGCTCCGCTTATATATCCTCTTCCAAAGGTGCACACGGCCACGACTGCAACAGAATCGGACAGCGACCCACGAAACCGCAAGCACACACAAGCGCCGACTTTGTCCTGCAGCTGAAATTTATGGGGAGGCTCCTACAAGCGTAAGGGATGGCTTTCCCGCAGCACTTTGAGCACAAGATGTTGAATGAGTGCGATATAGTGAATGAGTGAGCTATATAGAGAAACTCAACTGGCATCCACAAGCTCGTTACTGGGGTATCATTTCGCAAAATGTAGCCAGCCTGCTCCTCCATCTCATGCGAGGTGGTATTGAAGAATTTTATTGGCGAACGAAATTTAAAAAATCAACTGTGTTTACAATAATTACAAGAAACAAACAAGTTGTACCATGGCTGAAATCCTAGAAGTCGCCACCGGCCCAAGATAACCCATGGCAACGTCGTCGGATAGTAAAGCTTGCTCTATGGTGTGGGTTGCCATGATAGAATAGGTTGCCCAACGGAGGTGGAGTGCTTTCGCCTCCCTAATTTGGAATTGCGCGTGCTCCATAGGTTGCGGAACCTCTTCAGGCCACCCGATGCTTGTACCGATGGTAGTGATGACATCCACGAGATGCTCTAACAAGATGCAGCAATGCCTCCAAAGCGCTCTTTGAGACTGTCAGCGGGATCATCGTAACATTCCCGAGTAGCTTGAAGTCCGGCGATTTTCGCAGGTGGTTTCCAAATGAGGAGCGTACCTAAGTAGGGAAACCTTTCTTCTCTAGTTAGGTAGTCTTTTTTATGAACACACGCCTTGTACTGCCCCCAGAAACTAGGCTGGTGCTGTTTTTATTGTCCGAAGCTCTAGAAAACTGCCGCGCGTGATTTCATCGCGTTTTTGTTCAAATCCCTAAGTGATCCTTTCCTTGGGTCAGGTGAATCTGGTGTCGACTGAAGCATCGCTTTTCTTGATTTTAGATATGCCATCACAAATTAAGCGATTCTTCACACTTCAAAACAATATCCATCTACGCAGTAAACTCTGCGTCCTTCATGCGCTCTTCAAACATGATATTCAGCGCTTATACTTCGTTGTTACATTTGCCTGTAGTCTCCCTCGCAATGACACCAGCACACTGATGTCCTCCGCATGAAAGGCTGTTCTTACTTCATCTATGGCGCGAGTATTTTGGGGCCGCCGTGGACTACTATTCTACATTGTAGGTTTGTATTAACTTGCGGATGCCCCTCAGAATGCTCGCTTCCCTGGTGGACACCCGAGCCTTCGCGCAATCGTTTTCACTGTAGGGTGTTACACAGTTCCAGGGGTTTTATGCCAGCTGGCGCATAATCTCAAATCCGAGCCCAAGCAAGAATGGCAAATACAATTTGCAGTATTTACATGACATTGGTAATTCTGACCTGCAAAACAAGAATTCGCCTTTTTATTTTCTTCGACTGCCACCTAAAGTGCTCTCCCGTTAGGGCTAAGATTCTATATCCAAGCGCTAGTTCCCACACGCAGGCCCCAATTTCCAACAAGATTGCAATTCACAAAATAACGAACAGTGGAGAATGTAAGGAAGTGTGTCCAAGTAACTGAAAACAGGGGCTGCTGTGTACAGCGACTGGTTTTGCGAGACGAATGAAGTGCCGGTAGTGGGGGTTAGTCAAGCGTGTTAGAATCGTTAAACAAGGATAACGCTGCGCGACAAATTTCTTAATTACAATGCCAAGACTGCAAGTCCATGTCCTTAGGGCATGTCACCGACTAAGACATAACTTCTATTACTTCTAGGCCTTTACTACGTCTCCTTCTTGTTTTAGAATTTCCGTATTTTTCGTACCTGCGTTGCGAAGGACGATGGTTCTCTTGCTCGTAAATGTTGCTTTTAGGTTCGTGTATGTTTATCGCAATTAGAGCAGCGTAACAGAAGGGGATAATTCGGCACCACTTAGTGCAATAATCATCTTACCCGGGCATTATCATTCCTGCTCCCTCACGTGCTCAGGCCTGTTCCTCTTCAACACTCAACATTTTTGCCACTATACACTCTTGCCGTACCAATCTGACGTAAAGATTTTCGTCAGTGGGGAGGTCAGTTCGTAGTCATCTCTGCCACAGTCCACATTATAGATAACCCGGTTGCGTATTCCCAAACCACATTCAGTAGGGTCCCAGGCCGACCACACCCCCTTCAAACAGCGACGTCACTTTCTCTTCAAGCGCGACTCCGTAGGGTCCCAGGCCGACCACACCCCCTTCAAACGGCGACGTCACAGCGTGACGTCACTTTCTCTTCCTGCGCGACTTCATGCGAAGTGGATTTTTTTTTCTCGTTTTGGGCAGCGGCCGATGGCTTCGCTCGTTGAAGCTGGGGCTCGGCGCTGGGGAGCTGACGCACATTTAGTAGAAGTTAAAGGCCCAACCACATGCAGCGTACTTCCGGCGTTTTCTCGCGTGGCAACGTGAGCTGACGCGCTAGCAACGCCAAATGTCTACGCTAGCCAGATATCAGCTTCGACGCAGTGCGAGAAAGCAGCGGAAAAGCGGGCCATCTGGCGCCATCTGGCGTACACGAACGCAACCGGTGACACTTCTCGATCGCGATTGAAACGTGCCGCCGTGTAGCAGCGGGAGTGCGTCGAGCGCATTCCAAAACTCGATCGCGATTCACTTTAATCGCGATTGAAAGGGCCCGGGTATGCACGTTGCCGCCGAACGACGCTCGCGCGACGCGTGATGTCGCGTCAAAGTGGTTAGGACTTTAAAATTTTCGAACCTATACGTTCCGGAAAGCACTCTCATTTAAGTAAAGACAAAAATTTGTTCTGGCCTTTTGTGGTCGCGCTGCTTCGCGGCGGTCGATGGTTTCGCTCCGTGCGGGAGCATGATCACGTACGCGCTGGGAAGCTTCAAGCACGAAGTATACCTTTGCATACCTGTTATGGCTTCTGACTCTCTGCCCTCTCTTGCGAGCCTGCAGACGCTCGTCTTCCATCCTGTTCCTAGTTAAGCTAGCGCTGGGCGCGTTGCTCTAAGTGCGCGCGCAGGCGGATGCTTTTTCACGTACATGTGGTCATTGTTTACGTTCCTGCAAGCGAACACTCTCGATCATTACAGTGAAGACGAAAATGTTTTTTAGATGCGACGCATCTCTTTTTACTCGCCTTGCCCCTCCATCCATCCGTAGTCCGCACGCCTCTCCCCCATTCCCCTCACCACGCCAGCTGCGCGGTAAAGCCGCTCTCACCGCAGCGCCATCTTGCATTAGCGCTCGCTCCCCTCTCCATGCCAGCTGCGCGTCAGCGCGCGTTAGCGCTGGTTAACACATGCACATGCGCTACTCTCTCCCTTCCCCTCACCGTTAACGTGCGGTACATATAAACGCGATAACTGCGCCGCTCCGCTAAGTCGCTCCACCGCCGCCGCTCCAATGACATCCGATGACCACCGATGATTTGAATGGAGACTAACAGGTCTGCTACCGCGATGGTCGGCGCAACCGTAACAAACACCGCCCAGATGCGTCGCATCACCCCATGGGTTTCCCCCCGCGGAAAGATGTGGTTAATTTTTGATCTTGGGTGGTGTTTAGGATTTCGTACCGAAGCGCAGAACGTTTGCTCTAAATCGGTCGAAAGCACACGCGTACGTCGGTCGCTCATCTGCTGTTAACATCAGCGAGCGTGTTGATCCGTTTTTATATTTGTGTCATTGCCGTCAAATCTGAACAAAGTAAGATAGGATGATGAACAAAGACGCACTTAGCACAACTTTACTTGCTACTTGATTTAAGCTTGATGTTATGTACCGACTGCAGCTTCATGGGTATTCAAAGTGTGAGCAAAGCAAATTTCGTGGCTGCCGTGATACTGAGGGTGCCGTCGAACGTCACTTGTAGGTTAAACGGCAAGGCACTCTGGCCCTCTTTGTTTAGCTTGAAAAAGAAAAGAAAATCCGGTGAAACCCTCATTAAAAAAACGAGGTTTCGCCAAGATTCGAACCATGGACTTTCAAAACAGAACGCCAGCGCACAAGCACGCAACCGCTCGTCCACGCCAGGAGATGACGCGGGTGCCAAGAATTCGGTACCCTGACAGAGGCTGCCAACGAATATTGTCGAGTGATTTGCTTTGGTCATGTTTTAGAGATTTGAGGCATGGTAACGCTTGTTTCTTAGGCACCCATCTTGGATCCGAGGGCAGTTCAGCTATTACTACAAGCGATGCAACCACAGCCCCCCTATGTGAGTCTTGCAGCCAAGCCCTATCCTGCTAATATTACAAGCGACATAGCCAGAGCTCCCTTATTTAACCCCAAAAAAAGCTATCGCAAATACCCGATCTCCCCGATGAAAACCAAACAAGCCACAAATGAATGAGCGCTTTCGAACAGAAATAGCTTGCAATTTGTCTCAAGGCAGCGGAGAACCACAAGTTGAGAAGAAATTGTTTCTCTTCTACTGAAAGAAATGACCCCAAGGCACGAGAAGGACGCGAAACCCGACCGCCGCTGCCAGCTTTCCGCTGTTTCTCGCGCTGCGTCGACGGATATCTGGCGAGCGTAGACATCAGCGTCGCTCGCGCGTCAGCTCGCGTCGCCACGCGAGAAAACGCCGAAAGTACGCAGCATGTGGTTGGGCCTTTAACTTCTACTAAATGTGCGTCAGCTCCCCAGCGCCTCAGCCCCAGCCTCGCGCGTGGAACGAAACCATCGGTCGCCGCGCAAAACGAGAGAAAAAAAAAATCCAAGTCGCATGAAGTCGCGCACCAAGAGAAGGTGACGTCACGCTGTGACGTCGCCGTTTGAAGGGGGTGTTGTCGGCCTGGCCCCCTACGGGATATGGTTTGGGAATACGCAACCAGGTTGGCACAGTGCAGATTGCTGTCTAAACGAACATCACGTTTTGCTCTTCACACAGTATTCGCGGGGGGGTCGTATGATTGCATTTTAAAAATGAGTACAGGCGCACGAGGTGTCACGCTGATTTCCATATGTCGATTTATACCTCTGACAAAGAGAAATGATGCCACATTTGCGGACACATTACAGTCGTTGCATTTTTTTCGTTAAAAAGTAAAACGGGCGTAGCGAGAAATGGTGCGCGCACATCACGTAATAAGTTCTAAAAGATTGAAGTCGGCGTCCACTGCGGCGAGTCCACTGTCTGTTCTTATACGCCGCTTGTTTTTTCATAACGGGGTTGTTCGATTTTAGTGCGGCAAACAATCCCATATTGTTGTCAGGTTTTTTATTTGGAAAAAACGGCGCGAAGTTTGTGAATAATTGCTTCTCTGAGGCTTACCTGGAGTTATCTCTGGCCCACGCGATGAAACCAATAGCCGGCGGTGGTGTGGGAATGCCATCCGTATATCTCTTTACATCTGGCAAGAGAACTAGAAAGCTTGAAACGCCGTTACTTTTCTCTAAATGCAATTATTACTGTCCTACATCAACCTAACATACCCCGGCCAACGGTGGTTTTTAAGGATTTTCTCACGCTAATAGAACAGCAGATATACTTATTGTTCACTCTTTTTAACCATCGGTATCAGGTTTATTCCTCACTACGCGGTACAAGGCAATTTTAGAAGCCACAAAATTGTAACGACCAGATGGTCCACTCCTGTCGCTTCTTCCTTCCCTTATCCTGTGCTATAATATCTTTGCGCACAACCGGGAACCAGTGATGTGGTGAAAGCAAAGGCCGTCGTGTGTAATCCAAAGCTCCTTTGTTTTAGGTTTGATTAAAATCTTGTTTATGTATGTACGCCTGCCTCAAACAGAGCCAGGCTGCAGAGCTGTTGAATTTGGAGCTGATGAAGCTGATGACACAAAATTTCCGAAAATCATTTTAAAACTTATTTTATCTGAGGCGCTGTGATCGCGAAATGAGGCGTAGATCTCGACATGTTTCTGTGGTGCCAGTAGGGCTTCATTGTTCGCACTTTATGGGGCGTCGTTTACCACTATCACCATTTTCCTCTATGCAGAGCCATCCAGTCGCATTTTTTTCATTTCTGTAGGGTAAGCAATAACTTCGGGCATCGCTAATTCGATGTCGCCTGATATAAATTTCGGCTAGTTAGAAGCGATAAGCTGGTCGCGGCAAGTGCACATAAAATATAATAAAAAGGCATCCCGCTAATTCGAATGTTAAGCCCATTATACCATTACATTGAAAGTTAGAGCAAAAAAATGCAATAAGGCCGCCGTCCATTTTCGACAACCTTGAAAACCTTCAAGCGCGAAAATAGCGCTGTGCTTTTTACCGGTGCGGCCGCCGGCGCAACGGAGACAGTACATAGTTGTTAAGGATGCTGGCCACGTGACATTCGCCTATGATTCGCGATTGCGTAAACTTCTCGCTCATTTAAGGTCGTCAACCTTCTTATTCGCAGAGCCGTGAGGCAGTTTGAGTGGTAGACTCATCAGGTTTCGATTTTGGGGGCAAATTTTAACTATTACGGTAGCCCATGTATCTCGACTTGGAAGATAAGTATTAATTTTGACGAAAATACAGATGAGAGTCGCGTCGCGGACAAAAAATTATGCTGTTTGTTTACCTTTTACTTTATGGGAAGTTCCGGTATTTCGTTTTTTTGTGGTCCCCATATACTTTGTCTTAGGAAGTGGTGGTGATTTATTAAGAAAGAAGGGAAGATAAAAGAATTGAAGGTACTGGCGTGCGCGTTCGCCTGAACTGAACCCTCATACAACCCAGTCTAGGAAAAGGGAGTGGCGGTCTGAAAGGATTGGAAGACGGAGAGAGAAAGAGAGGGAAAGAGGGAAGACAGAGCAATGGAAATGGGCCGTCTATGTGGCGTTAGACTCGTCCATGGCTCGACGGCCACATCCACTGCGAAGGACTGCCCCGACTAGTAAATTGTGTAGGTGCTGGAGACCACCCTTGGGATGGCGTCCGGTCCTGTGGGGAACAGGAAGTCACCCAGCTTGTTGCTTAGTGCACCGATTCGCAAGAGTGCGGCCTGGTGTTCGTTCCTCGCGCTGTCTTGCTGGAAGCAAGAGCACCGTAAGTACTCGAGAGTCACGGGCTCTGGGCTGTCTGAGCAGGTGAGGAACGCCCGGTGGCCCTCCTTATAAACCGGAGTTCACTGTATTGCCCGTGTGTCTTGCCGAAGCTGCCATGAACATTAGCCTGGAGTATACCTATTCCCCCTTCTGTCGAACTTAGGGCCCGCTCTCTCTAACGAACTGGACATTTTGAATAAGTCTTTATTTTAATATTAGCGTTAGCCTCTGTCCTTCTTTTCCTGTATTTGTATTTTTTGAGTTTGGTAATGTTCTTGTATTCCTGATTTGTGGTATTTTTCTTAAGTTTTTTGCGTGAGGGCACTTTTAGACACTCCCGATGGAGGGGCATCGATTTCGTTTCCAAGAACAACTTGTATTGGCTGACTTCCGCCATTGATGCTGGCGTACGCTTAAACCCATCGAAATTAAGCCAACCAAGTTCACTAATTACGATGACGAGGACGACGACGACGACGCGACGATGATGGTGACGTTTCTGAATCAATGGAAGTGTTTGGGCTTGTTGGTTCATAATTCAAACAAAAAACAGCGCTAAGGAAGGGACAGAAAGAAGGAGGCTACACAAGATGACGTTTCGCTTAAAGTGTGCGGGAAGTACTTACCCCAGAGTCTTGGGAAGCGAGCAAGTGTTAACTCTGCCCAATGTTGGAAGCCATATATTGTAGCAACATGCGGGGAATCATTTACTTGCGCGTAGCTCTGGATCATCGTTGGCTGCTGCCGCAGGCGAGCGAGCTCAATTTTCGCACTTTATCTCGCCCCGGCAGTAACCCATTAGCGTCGTCATTCGCGATATGCCACATCCCACGTGCGGTCTCTCGCATTCGTCTCGCGGTTCACCTTTGAGTGCGGCATGGTTAAGCCACTCGTGGTCCCCTCCACGGCAGAGCGCAGAGCCATTGTGTGACGTAAGCGTTGCGATTATCCCATCGACATTATCTACAATATTGTACACTCAATATTTGCATTCAGGTCGATCTCAGTAAAATGAAAGCTTGTCGCTTTGGTCGATCGACAGTTGGCACTTTCATTCCGCGCAGTTACTTTGGAATTTGGCAGTATTTACCATCGAGTTTTTATATTAGTTGTTCAAGCTTGGGAAGTCAAGCTTGGGAAGCGTTTATCGAACCATACATAAACACATAAATACATATATATACCGATCGACGGTCTCCCTCGCATCAAGCCGATACCGGTCCTTCAGGAGCAAGCTCAGCTTTAGAGAATTTACGAGCTCATCAATCAACGACGAGCTGTGCGACTGTCAAGGAATGCATGTCTGTTGAACGGCCATGCCCTGTACGACTACTTCAACCCGGTCACCTTGGCTCCTTTGGAAAGTCAGGATGAGCTTCCACGCTGGGGTTATACGATTATAACCTCCAACAAAACAAGCCATCTGCAGAGAATGCGGTCCAAGGAGGGTAAAGTACAGTTCTCTCTCCTCGCAAATAACCCGGGACCAGACGATCAATGCCTCCTCTACGCCGACGCTTCATGCACAGGAACGCGTAGAGTCACCGCGTGGACCAGCCCCACTCATCCCTGTATCGAAGGCCGTATTCCCTACGCCTCTGCCACATGCACCCCAATCCCGCTGGAATTGCAGGCTATACGCGACGCCCTACTGTGTGCAGACGCTTCCAATGCAGACTTGACAACTATCAATATTCGTACCGACTCTCCGCAAGCGATAGTGATCCACTATATGAAACAGGTTCCGCAGACCCCCATCACCTGTTAACGCATTCACCAGCTCCACAGCAAAATGCCAACCAAGGTGGTTGTGTTTTGGCTTCCTGGTCACACCCGTATTGCAGGAAATGAACGGGCTGACTTCCTGTCACACAACTGTCCAGCGCCATCATCTCCCGCCCAGCTCTCAAGTGGCCCATGGGCCACAAGAATGGCTGCAAAGGAGGATATTCGACGCCGAACGCGTGCTCTTATACCTCCGTGTACGGTTCTCTTCTACCTCAACCTTACCAGGATGGAGTAGGTTGTACTACGAATTATCCGACTGGGCGTGGCTCTTACTCCTGCCCACACGAGTGGATGGAAATGGGATTACCGAGGGCAAGTGAAATGTCCAACGTGCTCTGAGGAAACGGTTCCGGCAGACCTTCCCCACATTATATGGACATGCTCTGGAACTAAGGACATTCGACGGAAATGTTTTACGGCAGCAGGACAAAAGTTGCGGCAAGACACGCAGTGCCATCGGTGGCTCCATGGTCCTGCCTACCGTTTCTAGCTGTACTATATCCGGGAGGCCAGCCTAGTTTCCTGGATATAGATCGAACCCGCTTAGTGTATAAGATTTGAGGCTAATAAATAAACGAAAAAACAACAACACATACATACACACATATATATATATATATATATAATATATATAATATATATATATAATATATATATATATATTATATATATATATATATATATATATATATATATACACAGTAGAAGTACGCTCTTCGTCGAAGACTTTATTTCCAACGTTTCGACCTGAGACAGGGCTTCCTCACGAATGAAAGCTTTGGGTAAAATCGTACGGACTCAGAGTTGGGGCGGTGCCCCGAAACACAAGCGACATGGGAAACAAACACACAAACGACCACACAGACCATACAGAGCTTATTCTGCCAAAGGCAAGCGAAAAAGAGCCTAAAAAAAAGACGAAAGGAAGAGAGGGGAAACAAGGTGGCAAGGAGGAGGAAAGAAAGAGACAAGGAGGAACACACTGCACGAACGCGAGTGGTGGGGATAACAGGATATGCGACGAGTTTATGGGTGGCGAAAAGCCCAAAAACATCCGGTGTCTCCGAGAGGGGAAACCTAAAAAGCACACGCTGCCACGAGCAGTGAGTTTACATGCGCGTCACCGGTAACAAGGATTAACTACCGACCGTCTTCAGCGGCAAGGTGAAGAATGCAAGCGGGGCCCATTACTCTATCTGAAGCGCAGGCAGCCTCCGCGACTTTGGGGGGTCCCACAAAAGCCAATGGGGGAGCCCATTTGAGGCGTCCTGTTCCCCGCCTACGCCTCCCTTTGTACACGGCGTCGCGTCGTGTCGTGCCAGGTCAATGCACCGCCTGTAAACTGTTAGCAATCGGCCTGTCGCCGGCACGCGTGAAACCCTGGGCCCAATCTACGAAAATATGGCGGAGCGCGTCAATATGTAAAAACATGAAAACACGAAGAGAGAGGCGATCGTCGGTATGCGCCGTGCTTCCGGGGCAGCCAAAAATTAGAAAAAAAGAAAAAGTGGGAAACAATGAAAAAGAGAAGCAAAGAGAAACATGAGCGAAAAGACAGGACGGACGCGCGCACTCCGGGAACATCAGCATTGGGGATCACAATGTGATTACAAGACACCCGAGGCATAAGCCACAACAGGGACCAAAATAAAATACTTCATAGATGCTCGGTTGGAATGAAAAGCTTCAACATTCCATTTCACATTTCTCAAGGATAAAATGGGTAGGACATATAGTGACATAAACAGGCAATGGGTACAATCTGGTTATTAATGAGGCGTGTTATGCTTGCTGAGCGTTGAGACAAGGAAATGGGAGAAGAAAAAAATAAAAATAGCGGGGGCGGGAAGGGAAGTGTTGGTAGGGGGTCGGGAGCGGACGAGATAATTATAGTGACCGCGGAACATAACGGAAGGTTGTTGGTGTTACAATGTACAACCTCACACCTGGAGCAACAGGCTGCCTGTAAACCTCAGACCGTGCAATGCCCTGCGCGGGACAGGCCGATGCACACGAAGGGCTTAATGGGAGCATAGCAAAAGGACAACAAAACTACCAGGTCTCGCATGTCCCGGGGTCACAATGCTTCAATGGTCATGCAGCGTACGAATTACGGTCGCAGTTCCAGGACTCTCATTAAGACCTCCCTTCAGGGTAATAAATTTGTAGATTAAGTAAGACTCACATTGTTTTCGCTCCCTACAGCTAGAAAAACTGCTCTGTAGCAGCGTGACTTTAATGTCATCGAAAGAGTGATTTTGCATCGCTAGGTGTCTGGACAAGAGAAGGTTTGGGAGTGCCTTGTTGTGATAGCGGTGATTGTTAAACCGCATTCGAAAAGGTCCATCCGTCTGTCCTATGTACTGCATATTAAATCCGCCACACTCCAATAGGTAAACCAAATTGGACGAGTTAGGACGACGCCGCGTCCCAGTGGACCAGTGGGACGACGCCATGAAGATCAGAAACATCTATTTTAGCTTGGAGAACGGCGCTTGAACATGGATCTAGAACAGGGATGGTAAGCTGAGCACGTGGCAGGAATTTTGCCATGCGTTCCTGCGAGCTGATGCCAGCATGGATCGTCGGGAAAAGGCCGAGCAGGCGCTGCGAACTCGCGTGCACCTACCAAACGAAAGCGTCGGCATGTTCGTGGAGGAAACGATGCGCCTCTTCAGGCGAGCGGACCCCAACATGGCAGAGGAAGCGAAACTGCGCCACCTTATGAATGGCGTGAAAGAGCAATTGTTTGGCTACCGCGTACGAAACCCTCCTAAGACCGTCGCCGAGTTCGTCTCCAAGGCATCTGTGACGGAAAATACCCTGCGACAGCGTTCCAACTTCTTCGAGCGTCAAGTTTTAACTGCAGTGCCGGTGAATAGTCCCAACGCCGCTTGTGGGGACAGCAAGAGTGGTCTTCGAGACCTGATCCGCTCCGTGGTTCGCGAAGAACTACATAAAATTCTTGGAATGGCATTACAGCCTACCGCAGGGACCATCGCGAGCATTGTACAAGAGGAGGTGCAGCGAGCCTTCAGGGCTTCGCCAGCCTATGACGATGTGGCCTTCAGGACTTCGCCAGCCTATGACGATACGGAACCCGCGCCGCTCGAACCTGTGCAACTGACGTACGCTGAGACCGACAGTCGTCCACTCTCCGCCGCGGTATTGCCGCCGCATCCTCTCTCGCGATCTACAGAGTCGTGCGTCCCCCTACTTCCGTGAACGACGAAGCAAAACGGAAGTGTGGCGCACCCCAGACCTACGCCCGTTGTGTTACCACTACGGCGAGGCCAGCCATGTCTATCGTCAGTGCCATACAGAGAACTCGGTTTGCGGGGTTTTGCAATCGACTCCCCTCGACCTAGACCTGAACAACGACCCTGCCATATCGAGGACTACCTGAAAAACCAACGCGGACAACTACAGACGTCCCGCCGTCCTTCCCGATCGCCGTCTCTACGTCGAAACGCAACGAACCATGCTGGTACCAACAGTGCGTGATCACCTAGTTCCCGTCGGAAAAACTAGACGCAGCGGCGTTAGGAGGCGGGGTCGCTGACGGCGGAGACGATCAAGAGCTTCCATCGCTATCCGTGTCGACACATAGTTCGACAACGACGACAGGTGCCGACGGGAAAAACACGTCCTTAGATATTTATGTTGATATCGATGGCCGGTGCGTGAACGCGCTAGTAGACACTGGCCCCGACTACGCCATTCTAAGCGGTAGGTTGGCGACGATTTTAGGCAAGGTGATGACGCCATGGACAGGAGCGCCCATTCGCACAGCAGGAGGGCATATCGTTACACCAATCGGCATGTCCACGGCCCGAATTAAGATACATAGATCACCGTTCGTCGCACGTTTCCTTGTTCTGCGGGAATGCTCTCGAGACCTTATTCAGGGTATGGACTTTCCCTGGGAATAAGGTGCCGTCATTGACTTCCGAAAGCTACGGGTGTCTTTTACTACGGTACTAGCGACAGGGGAGAACGACTGTGACCGCCGGCTACTCCTTCACATAACGGATGACGTCCTTATCATACAACCGCGGTCAAGCGTCTTTGTTGATGTTTCGTGTGATGAAATACCCGAAGGTGAAGCAGTCGCTGAAGGCAATCTGTCGCTCCTCTTCACGCAGGGAGTATGCATTGCAAGAGGCGTCGTGCAAGTGCAGCAAGGATGAACGCGTGTACTTGTGACGAATTTTAGCAACGAGCACCGGCATCTTTTTAGGGATACTGCGGTAGCCAAAATTCAGCAAATTACACGGTTTGCCGACTGTTTCCCGCTTGGAGAAATCTCGATGGTGACCAATGCAGAAACCGAGACGTGCATTCAACCCAAAATATCGACATCAATCCTGACCTTTCGGAAGATCAGAACAAACTGCTAAGAAAACTGTTATTGAAGTTTCAACACTGCTTTTCTCGCTCATCGAAATTCGCCGAACCAAAATGACAAAACACCGCATAATTACGCATGAAAATACGCAACCCATACGGCAGCAGCCGTATCGCGTATATAACAAAAACCGAGAAGCTATTCAAAAGCAAGTGGAAACAATGCTTGACGACGATGTTATTCAGTTATCGAGCAGCCCCTGGTCATCGCCGGTAGTCCTGGTAAGAAAAAAGGACGAGACTCTACGCTTTTGCGTCGATTACCGCAAGCTGAACCGTGTGACCGAAAAAGACGTCTATCCCCTACCAGGCATAGATGACTCTTTGGACAGACTTCGTCGGGCCAAGTACTTTTCGTCAATCGACTTGAGAAGTGGCTAATGGCAGATCGAAGTCGACGAAAAGGACCGGGAGAAAACCGCTTTCATCATGCCGGATGGACTCTACGAGTTTAAGGTGCCCCCTTTCGGCCTCTGTTCTGCTCCAGCCACAATTCAAAGAATGATGGACACAGTACTCACCGGTCTCAAGTGGCAGACTTGCCTTGTGTATTTAGACGACATCGGAGTTTTTTCCACCACGTTTGAGGACCACCCCAACCCGGCTGAGACAAGTTCTCGAGGCAGTGTGCAAGGCCGGCCTTTCGCTAAAACCCGAAAAATACCACTTTGAATTTACAGAGCCTAAGTTCCTGGGACATATCCTCAGCGCCGAAGGGATACGACCAGACCCAGAAAAAACAGCCACCGTTGCCTCTTTTACCGCACCTCGAGATAAAAAGGCTGTCCGGCGTTTTCTTGACCTCTGCTCCTACTACCGCCGGTTTATTAAGGGATTCTCCAAAATTGCTGAGCCACTTACCCGGCTGACAAGAGACGACGTTCCATTTTGTTGGCGAGATGAGCAGCAGGAAGCCTTCAACGAGTTGCACCGACGCATGCAGTCAGCTCGTGTGCTCTCGCATTCTGATGGAGACGCAGAGCCTGAGCTTCACACTAACGCCAGCAACATCGGACGTGGTGCTGTGGTCGTGCAACGGCAAGAAGGAAATGAAAGACTAATAGCTTACGTGAGCCGTACCCTTTTTCGTGCCGAGTCAAACTACTCCTCAACCGAACAGGAGTGCCTCGCAGTCGTGTGGCCAATTACGAAATTTTGCCCCTATCTTTATGGCAGGCCATTTAAATTGATCACGGAACATCATTCCCTTTACTGGTTAACAAATCTCAGGGATCCATCAGGCCACCTTGCTCGTTGGAGTTTACGCCTGCAGAAGTTTGATTTGACAATCGTTTATAAATCTGGTCGTAAACACCAGGACGCTGACTGCCTATCCCGGGCACCTCTAAAACAAGCCTGTGAGGACGCTGATGAAGACAGTGCTTTCCTGGGTGCCGTAAGCTACTACGATATGGATACGAGACAGTGAGGCGAGACTGAGCTTCGAGCCGTTATTGAGCACCTTGAAGGCAGAAATGACACCTTACCGCGACACCTTGCGCGAGGAGTGCATTTGTTCTGCTTAGGGAACGGCGTTCTTTACAAGAAGAACACAGAAGACAGTGACATAGCCTATCTCCTGGTCGTGCCAAAAAACCTGCGCGACGAGGTCCTGTTTGCCTGCCACGATGAACCCACGTCGGGTCATCTGGGATTTACGATAACTCTCCCGAGAGTCCACCAGAAATATCATTGGCCAAAACTTGCGGCCAGCGTCAAGCGTTACGTGAAGACATGCCGTCAGTGCCAGCGCAGGAAAACTCCTCGATTAAAACCTACGCGTTTCTTGCACTCCATTTCACCACTTGCAGCACCTTTCTACCACATAGGCTTGGACCTGCTAGGACCTTTCCCTCTGTCTTCATTGGGGAAAAATGGATTGTTGTGGCAACAGACTATTTGACACGTTACGCCGTGACAAAAGCGCTACCTAAAGGTGCTGCCAGCGAAGTAGCGAGTTTTTTTCTACATAACGTTGTGCTACAACAGGGCGCCCCATCAAAGGTAATTACGGACAGGGGAGCAGCCTTCCCGGCGAAGCTGAAGCAAGATGACCTCCGACTAAGTCACACTACCAACAGCAAAACGACAGTCTACCATTCCCAAACAAACGGGTTGACGGAAAAGCTAAACAAGACTATTGACGACATCAATGTATTTCGACGTCCAGCATAAGACATGTGACGAAGTTTTACCGTATGATACGTTCGCCTATAATACTGCAACGCAGGAAACCACCCGCTTTACTCCGTTTCGCTTAGTTTACCGCCGTGAGGCTCGAACGATGCTGGACGCATTGCTACCATGCGACAGTGACTAGGAAATTGGTACAGAAGCTGAACTGTTCACTCAGCGTGTAGAAGAAGCCCGCCTGCTGGCACGACTTCACATCCACCGTCAGCAATTTGCCGATACGACGCGCTATAACTCGCATCGCCGGGAGGTAAACTACAGCCCAGGTGATCACGTATTGGTCTGGACTCCAATCCGCCGCCCAGGCCTTTCAGAAAAGCACCGCTATTTCGGACCTTATAAGGTGCTGCGACGGCTCAGCGATATAAACTACGAGGTTATTCACGACGGTACTGTGCGAACTAGGCGCCAACCGCGAAGTGAAATAGTTCCTGTAGTGCGAATGAAACCGTACTTTTCGCGCTAGTCCACCCGGCAGCCGGTGATGTGTACGTTACTACAGTGTGATTATTTTTTGCTGAACAAGTGAATTCCAGTCTTTTTTTTTTCTGGCATAGAACTTCCACTTTTGTGTTGTATACGATAATGACTTCAAACTATTTTTTCTTCAGTTTTCGGTCACGTTGTTCCCCCGCCTGTGTTTAGTAATGTGCTGTCCCATTATGACCTTTTGTGTATTCGAGGCATCGAGCCGATGTCTCGGCTCGATGCCTCGAGCCGAGACATTTTTGGAGAGGGGAGTATTGCCACATGCACTGGCGCAATGCGAGTAGGAGGTCGCGTGATCACGCGCTGAGATGTCTAGGAGAAGAAAAACAAAAGCAGGATCACGCGGGCGCAGTTGGGCAAAGCTTCGTTACGTGAACGCCACGCTGGTTCTTTTTGTCTTTTTCTGGGCACACATTCGCCTCTAATAAACGTCCTGTGGTTAATTGCATTCGTTTGTCCCTGACAATATTATGCAAAGCCGTAAATGACCCATTCAGTGAAAAGCCGCAGTGAAGCCACTGAAATTGCAGAAAAAGGATCCCGCGGTGCGAAGATATGAAATTAAAATAAATTCGATGAATCTAAGAGTGGAAGAATTGGCGGCTGGTTGGAGAAAGAGAGAGGGAGAATAAGCTTTTATCAGCTAAACCACTTTCCACCATGGTGTCGCATGCTCACGACCATAATCGTTATGCAAGCTGCACTGGCCCTTTCCACCAACCGAAGATTGGCGTCCGGAGTGGGACAGGACCGCACCCTCTCCTACGGCTCATAAGGTGGATGAGTAATTCTGTACATCTTCGGGTTTTCAGGACACTCTAGAATAGTAAAGGAAGGAAACATTTTAAGCTCATCGCCCCGCTACATTATCTGTCAAATCATGGTTCGTCAACATTCGCGGTGGCCAACACAGCAGTAGCTCAAGAACGTCTGAATATTAAGCTCCAGACGGGTACTGGGGTGCAGTGGAATCTCCACTCAGAGCATCGACGAAGCACTTCACTACTGCTTCACTTAAGCCCCGCCTGCGTACATCCCATTTCTTCTCAAGTAATTATAGAGAAACATTAGCACCATAAGCCATTTTAGAGAACTCGCCAATCCCGTGGTATACATCACTAACCACCATCTGCTACCTTGTCAAAGACCCCAGCATACGGAAGAGAAATGATGAGCCTGCTTGAGTGCACCACTACAGTTTTTAGGTACTGGTATTTGTTTTGGTATTCTGATCGCAATTTGGTATAGGGTTCTAAATATTTTATTTCAGGCTCTCGGTTATTAAGTTGGTTATACCAAGGACTGATCGCAATTCCAAGAACTGATGCAAGAACTCATCGTAAGAAACAATTGCAAATGGCGTGATTGGTGCTTGCAGCCTTAGCGCCAACGTAATGTCAACATAAAATTAGGCAGTAGGTATTTGGTTTTGGAGAAGTAGGTTATAACTATTGGCTAGGAAACATAATTTCTTGCAATTTATAATAGTAAACAACACTTTTGGTAATATCTATGTAAACTTTCGGTGTACTTATTCTTTTTTTTTAAATCATAAAACAACACAAATTCTCATATCGAACATTATATGTAAATTAGAATCTATGTGGAAACGCACATTTCAATTATGACAAAATTATATGCGGTTTACTAGAAGTGTGCGCAATGATTGTTAATTTTTGTGTTTTTAAATTTGAATGGGACTACTTTTATTTTTTGAATCATACTACTCGCATATTCTCAAATTTCGTTGTATAATCCTGCATGCAGTGCGTACTCAAATGTGTTGAGTTGAAGGTGTTGCTAACTGTTCTACTCGCTTTAAAGTATTAACCCTGCACGATTACAATGAATTTATCGTAGCTGCAAAGTTGCAATTCCGCATGAATATAGGCAACAGGAACTGCACACTGCGGCCAATTCGGGAAATAAAAAAAAATTGCACTATCTTCCGCGAGGGGACCCATGGGGTAGATGCGACGCATCGGGGGTTTCCGTTGCGTTTCCGTTATGTTAGCGTGTCCATTGTTGTTGTGTGTCCATATTTTACGCAGCACGTTCACCCCCGATGCGTCGCATCTACCCCATGGTTCCCCTCGCGGGAAGATGGTGTAAATTTTTCATCGGGGTGGCCGGTGCTTGTTACTGTTGCGCCGACCATCGCGATAGCAGGCCTGTTAGTCTCCATTCAAATCATCGGTGGTCATCGGAGGATGTCATCGGCAGAGCGGCGGCGGAATGACTGAGCGGAACGGCGCAATTACCGCGTTTATATGCAGCGGAATGAGAGAGGGCGGTTATTTTTGAGAATGAGAGAGACCTGGGCGATTATTTTTGCCAGTTTTCACGTTTTAGCGTTAGTCACTGAAGAAACTTTCGTGGTTGCGTGTTCGCTAGAATTAAAAAGCACATAAAATTGACTGCTACTGCTGCTTTTGTCAGGCTCCGCCAGGCCCCGCCTCCTCTAAAGCTGCTTGCATTCAGTTCTCTTGTGCGATCATTACTTGAATACGGTCATATCATTTGGTCACCATTTACAAAACAGCAAATCACGAAACTGGAAGGAAAACAAAGAAAAGCCTGAAGGTTCATCTACAACAGTTACAGACATACAGATTCTCCGACTGAACTAATTAAAAACGCTGGCTTACTTACTCTTATGAATACAAAAAGGTTACCACGTGCGAAATGTATGCATGAATTAATCCATGGTCGTTTAAACATTGACGTATCCGCCTATCTCACGTTTGACCTAGCCAGAACAACACGCCAAAAACACCCAAAGAGACTTAACTAATACTCCTTGAACACAAACTGCTTTAAGTACTCATTCTTTCCGACGGCCACTAATGAATGGAATAAACTGAATCCGAGTATTTCCAGCACTACCGAATTAGCGATGTTTCTAATCCTTGTCGCAAATAAACTATGTACTATGCACGCGGAATCACTTGGTTGATTCTCATTTGTGAGTTTGTGTGTACATTGTACCAGCCAAGTATCAGGTTATATTTTTTCTTTAATCGATATTTCTTACTGAATCCAGGAGAAGGGAAAATGCTCTGTTGATTCTTGAATATGTTTCTTGTTTTGAGTGGGTAAATATTTGCCCTTACTTGAATTACTTCCCCATATTGTAGGGTAGTCTCTTATTATTGTACTTTTTATTGTTGTGTTCCTTGATGCATATGCCAATGTGTCAACCAATATTCAAGACGCTGCATTTATTTTCTTCCAACAACTTTTCTTTACACAAATGTTTTATGCCTCCCTTGATCTGAAAATGTTAAATGATCCGATTCTGTTAGTTTCATTCTGTACCGTATCACGATGTATGTGTCTCCATTGTGTACTTATTCCAATTTTAATGTTCACGCCCTTCCTGCTAAAATCCCTAATGGGATTGGCAGTATGTCAAAATAAATAAATAAAAGTTTCGGTTATTTACAACAGAATCTGTTTAACGTCTTCAGTGCACATTACTGACTGTCTGGAGGCAGAAATCTCAGTTGAGCATCAGCATGCGAGAGATAATCAGTTTCTTTGCCTGTGCATTGCGAAATTACCAACGGACACTTACCATTCCACATTAGGAACATATCGCTTGGCGCAACATGTGCTTTTGCGTTGCTTCGCACGTCTGCCACGGTGAGTGTCGCGCGAAATAGCGAAAACGACAGAATACCACACAACGTTTCTACTCCCGAAAGGTATTCAGGTTATACCTACTCCCCCGCTTCGTGTTTTTCTGGATATTGTAAATGTAAAATCATTGAAATGAATTACGCTATTACACTTGTTTACCATATCAATAACCGGCAAAGGTTGTGTTACGTGAGATCTTTACTTCCAATTGGGAGAACTGAGAAATGTAACATTCACATCAAATGAAATGTTTTTTGCTTGAACTAAACAGCAATAGGGAAGGGTATAAACCTGCAGTAGATGGCAGCTTGACAGGGCAATGATGTTTATGATTGACTAATGCAATGAAAAGCGGATGATGCGTTTAAACACTAACTTCTAAAATACTACGACGAAGGACTCCAGCTTTTAAAAAACAGGAATAGATAAACAGGCACGAAATATGATAGTGTAAAATTTCAAGAACATGATCTTACATGTACCCTGTATTGACGTTTTAAACCAAGCCATAGAAATCAAAATCAGTCTGGCAGGGTTCCAATATCACATAAACAAGGTTTTATATCAACATCAGCAATCTAAAACCAATTGGCTTTTGCTGTACACAAAATCAGGAAAAGTAGGACATACGACTTCTATTGGGCCTACAAAACCACCGTTAGAACATCAAATAAAACACTATTTCTCGCGAGTGCAGTTTGGTTATCCCAGACGTTGTTATTTTGGCCATTGAAATATTTCATAGAAGTGTTCACATTTAACGTAAACGTCAGCAAGCCATTATTGGGTTCAATAGTGGAAGTGCCCCTCGCAATTATGCAACGAGGGCAGTAAAAAAGGGTTTCTTTTTATTTCCCTAAACTCATCGTAAAATGATTTATTTTTGTAATGGCGCTACTGATGTTTGTGGTATGAAAAAGTTGCGTATTTCAATAATTTAATAATGGAATAGCCAAAAAAATCTTTTTCAATACAAGCAAAAAAGGATTTGCGACAATTATTTGTTATTTCTCCTGGCATGGAAATGATTTATCGAAATTGCGTTTGGTATTTGTGATCCAAATTAATTCTGCGCGAGTTGATTGCGGGTTGTCAAAGCTGTATCAAACAAAATTAAATAAACTTTATTGTCACTTATACATGGGTTCGCGGAAGGAGCAGCCAACGAAAGCTCCCGGAACAGCTTGCCCGAGCATCTTCCCGTCATGTGCAAGGTGGGTCCGGAGCACGGTGTAAGAATATTTAGGTGTTGACACTGCGCGCGGCGGCGCGGCCAGATCTTGTTCGCCGCTCTAGGCGCTTCTCCGGAACGCCGCCAGAGTGCGCCCCGCCACGAGGGCCTGTCTGCTCGCCGAGCTACGGCAGCCATAATGCAGGTGCTGTGGGATCGTTCGATGGAGCGGCGTGTAGGTGAATATTTTTAATTGCAGATAGGCACAGACAGATTGAAAATGCTGTCGACAGCAAATAATGTTGGGCAAGTTTCATTTTTACTCACAAAAAATACAGCAGTCCGCGGAACAGCAGCGAAAACGCGGTCGTGCGACTCTTCCGAGATCGCTGTCGAAACGCTTCTATTTCGATTAATTTTTTTTCGCTCATCCGCACGACTACCGAGAGTGTAGTTACTTTGCCGTCTTTTAAAATAAAAAAATTTTTCTCAAGCGCACATGCTCGGCTCGCCCTTATGGGCCGAAGAGCCTACGCGTAGCATAAAATGTTGTTTCAGCAGTGTAAATCGCCCAAGGTCTGAGGTGGTAATGCCCGCCGTGTAGAGAATATCGTAAAATTCGTCCAACTGTGGTTCTTTAACGTGTCCAGAGACGTTTCGCCTGTATCAGAAATGCTATATATAGCTAGGCACACAACCCGTGCTGTTTTGCTGTGAAGCGGGACGCCCCGCTCGATTACCACTATCTCTGAACTTCACCGATCACAAGGCAGTGATAGTGAAGGGGAAACGCAACCAGGAAGTCATCACATCGTACTACCAACCGTCATTAAACACTGTATATATATATATATAAATATATATAAAACACCGTATATATATATATATATATATATATATATATATCTAGATATATATATATATATATATATATATATATATATATATATATATATATATATATATATATATATATATATACTGCACACGTATTCGCCCATTCATTATGCATTTAATGCGTGATAATTCATGCGAATTCAGCCCAACTCAGTCCTATAAAATCACAAATCTTCCCGCCATGAACGATGCGAGGATGAGAAGTACTGGGACGCGAATTCTCTTTCGTGTGGTGCTTGTCATTTACAGTGCATTTACTGCATCTCAAAATCATTAGAAACTAAGAGTGCCTTAGCGCGCACGGGCGATGCGCTCATCACACAGGCAATACACAACTTGCGTCCCAGTGATTTACACCCTGGGAATCGTTCACTGCATGGAGATGTGTAAATTTTCGTCTGGCTCTCCTTGCCGAACACATGTAGGTATGGAGTGCTGCCTGCTCCGGAAGTAACCATAATCCAGGATGCCTATGGTGCTACACTAGGAAGGTTCAACCACGCTAGGAAGGCTGTTCGGGAGGCAAACACCCTCCCTCAACAGAGAAGGATATGGCCACCTTGTTATAGCAGTTGGCCGCCACCTCTTATGACTAACCAACTCAACTATCGGCGCTTAGTCTCCAGTAGCTGTGCATAACCTGCCCACGTTGGCAGTCAGAGCAGCTATACAGCAGGGGGTGCTAAGAATCCCTGCCGCCATTGTAATTTCACACTGGCAACATTCAACGCACCCACTCTGTCTAGCGAAGGATGCTTAGCTGTACTGCTGGAGCAGCTCTCGGACACAAAGGGGCATATCATAGGGTTAAGCTAAGTTAGAAGGAAAGGAGATGCCTTCATGGAGCTCAATAGCGGCCATGTTCTTCCGCTGCAGAAGAACCCGAGAGAAGAAAGATGATAGGGTGGGATTTTTAACACCCAGAGAAAGAGCGGGGAACGGGAATACTTTTTTGGCATCAGCGAGGGCGTCGGGGCTATCGTGATAAAGCTAAACAAGCGATACGGTTAAAAATAGCGCAGGCCTACGCGCCAACAACCAGTTATGATAACGAAGCCGTAGATAGCTTCAACTAGGATGTCGAATCAGCAATGAAGAAGGCAACAACGCAACTCACGCTCGTGATGGGAGAAATTATCGCAGAGGTCGGTAAGAACTAAATGTGGGAAAGTTCATTTAGAAACCTCGTATTAGAAAATCATAACCGTAGAGGAGATACACTAGTGAGATTTGCAGAGAGTACAAAACTGTAGTAATGAACACATTCTTCGACAAACCAAGAATAGAAACAAGGCTTGGAAATGTCCGTATGGTACAACAAAAAAACAAATAAAATGCATTCTAAGTGACAACCCGGTTGTCGTCCAAGACGTAGAGGTGCTAAGTAAGATTCGGATTAGCGATCACAGGATGGTTAAATGCAAGCTGAGGATGAATCGTTGAAGAGAAAGAACAAAACTCGGGAAAACTAAGAACCCCGCATTGAATCAGTCAGAGCAGGATGGCAGGAGTTGATTATTACACTTCAAAACATATTCTCACGTTTGAACAAGGAAGAGAAAGTAAGTGTACACAGGCTAAATTACAACCTAACGTCGGCAATCAGGGAATCAGACGCAGCTGTGGGAGAAGCAACACGCAGAAAAACTGGAAAAGTAACTTAAAAAACGGATGGTCTCATCGCCAAACGTAAGAAGACGAAATGGCCAAGTAAGGCAGATCGGATTGAATTGGCCTAGTTGTCGAAGCTGATTAACAGAAATAAAATAAAGGACATTCGGCAGTGCTAGAGGAGACGCTGAAAATAGTGGGAAGCTTAAAAGAAAGTAAGAGAATGCCAACCATCGGCAAAGACCAGATGTACGCACTCTCACAGACATGCAGGGTAACGTAACAGACAACTTGAATAAGTCAATATAGGTAGCAGAACGATCCTGCCCCAGACTGTATGCCAGCGACGTTATACCAAGGGATACTGCTGAGAGTACAAGTTTAATGTGCGTGGTGCCACTAGTAACTAAACAGGGGGTGGAAAGGATCTCAAGGCCATAAAAAGAGGAAAAGCTGCAGGTGACGATGGCATAACCGTAGGTCTGTTGAAGAAGGGAGGAGATACCATAGTAGGATACCTTGTTGTAATATTTGCGGAATGCGTGAAGGCTCAAAAAGGGCCCATAGCCTGGAGAAACGGGAACTACATTTTTATTATTAGAGTGTGGAACCCAAAGACCTCACCAATTAGACCTATTATTCTTCTCTCTGGTGTTCAGAAGCGGTTTACCAAAGTTATATTTAGCCGCATAGGTGGCAGCCTGAATTCTCATCAGCCATGAGAGCAGGCTGGGTTTAGAAAAGGGTAGTAAATTATGGATCATATCTATGCCGTCAAACAAGTGATAGAATGATCGCCCTAGTACACTAAACCCTTTAGGTGACATTTATAGATTACGAACAAGCATTTGATTCCGTGTTCTCCGAAGCCGTTTTAGAAGCCCTAACGGACAAGGGAAAAGAGGAAACCTACAAAATTCTTCTAGAAGACGTATGTAAGGTATTCACGGGCAGTATAACCTTCCGCAAACAAATCAATAAATTAGGGATTCGTAAGAGAGCAAGACACAAAGATACCATCTCTCCAAAACAATTCACGGCATGCCTGGAGGGGTTATTGAGAATAATGGTGATGCGTCGCACAGCGGTTACCCCCTGCTCGCGCAAACCTTCAAGCAGGTCAGAGCCTGTTTCCTTGATCAGCCCTGATTCGGAAATGACAGCCTGGCAGCTCTTAAGGGTACGGTGGGGAGTTACTGTGATCTCAAGGTCGGCTAGCTTTGTTTGCTCCAAAAGAGTGTTGGACTGCTCTCAATTCCTGACTTCGATCAGCAGGTCTGCAGAAGTGAGCTTTTTCGCTTCATAGTTTTTTCCTATCAAACCTTCAATGAACTTTGCAACCAAAAACACAGATTTTCTGGTAACGGGAGATGCTTTATCAGCTGATCACATCATTAGGAAGTGCTGGAAGTCGTCAGGGTTGTTGAAGAAGAGGTTAGAAATTGGTTTGAAAAGTTCTTCGGTGTGGCCTCGTTTCGGAGGCCGTTCAGTTCGTTTGGGTGGAATGGAGAAACAAGCCATAAAATATGGAATGAATTCGGTGGCAAGGCCAGTCACCACCACGGGCCCAACCAGGGAACGCGGCTTTGCAGCCCATGCTAGCTGTACGTGGCCACTATAACCCTATGCTCGGGATCTAGGTTGAAGCCTTCGCACAGGGTTAACCGTCGCCGTCTAGAGCGAAACAGAAAAATAAAGAAAAGAGACGATGACAGGACAGGGTTAGGAAAGACAATAGGAAAGCATAATAATGGAGAGAAATACAGGAAAAGGTGACTGGCTGATTCCCCCCATGTCGGGTCAGACTGGGGGGACCGTCTAAGAGGAGAGGGGGCCGAAGTGGTGTGTTGCCTCTGCCAGGGACCATAAAGATAAAAAACTACCTTGGCTTTGGCTCAACCACCAGGATGCCCTTTTCCCCAGACACGGCAAAGCCACGCACAGCCAAGGGCATGGGTGGGTCCAACCAACATGGGCTCGGTGTCCGTGGTGTCGCCACTACTGTTACCTTGAATAGACAAGGCGCCGCTGCGGGGAGCACGATTTCTTCGACTAGGCTAAGCTGTGCGACTTTGAATGATATCAAGCTTTTTAAACATAAAATGTCGCCATAAGAGGCGCGGGAGCACGCGGCTAGGACATTTTTAGTAATGAACAAAATCAGTGATCGCGTCATTCCCCTTATATTCCCGTTCATGTTCATAGAGCGTAGATTTCACAACAGAGAGCATCTGCTTGTGAGCGGGTACAGAATGCTTGCGTCGATGTAAACGAGACAGTAAGACAGTTTCTTTGTAAATAGTTTGACAGCGCGATCGAATGCTTACACATATTTCCAGTACTCTGAAAGGAACTTATGTGTCGTTTCTTTAGGCTTTCGGGCCTGTTCAAGCGTACGGCATTATTCACTCTAGGCACATCTACAATTCCGCGTGTAAAAGAAACTTAAAAAATTCAGGTTACAGGCTTTCGGTGGCTTGATATTTGGAATGCTTTTTTGTTGCTCTTTGGCAAAATCATGGCTCTGAATCGGCCGCACCTATCGCTGAGACAATCTGTAGGATTACAAAAATACATTGGCGAAGTTCCAGCAATGCGATCCAAATAAATCGTAAGGGAAGCCTTGTCAGTTCAGACGTCGAATTTCTTTACCGAAAACACAAGGCAAGATATTTGTGCTCGAGTCAATAAAGTCTCGAAAATGCGAGAACGTGAAGTTGTTGCAACTCGGGGCACCGGCAGCAATACTGCGCCTAATTTATGATCACGGGTATACATCTCCAAAACCAGAAGAGGACCGTGTAATGACCAAGATACTAGAGTTGTGTTGTATTTCCCAATTTAAGCGTTTTCTATTGTTAGTTACCGCCTTCTTGATCAACGGGATTGAGCGGTTCTGAGTTCTCCATGAATGCAACGCTTGAAGAACTCTTTTACGCATTAGCAATGATTCTGGCTCGTAATGTTAATTCAGCATAGACACATTGAACCACTGAGCTGAAATTTGCTCCGAAATAAATGTCTTCCCGGGCTTTTCAAAGGCCTGTCGAAATGAACTTCTTCTGCTTCAATGAATGTCTTCCGCAGAAATTAAAAAAAGCGACTTGATTTTCTTGCCGCACTGCTTTGGGTAGATCGAAGACATGCTGCAGCGTAAATATGCTAACGTAAGCTCATTAGCCCTGTCCACACACACACAAAAACAGTCGATGCGAACTTCGGAAAATAGTGCAGACTAAATCCGTGAGAAACATTACGAATATATAACGGCTATTTTATGGCACGGCCCTATTTGTTGCATGGCTAAACACGCCCGTGTAAAATTTCCAATGCCATCTAAACATCTTTTAGCGTGGTATTAGTAATGTCATTATAAAAACGATGATCTGATTACTGCATTGCACAAACGACGCACAACGTGTTCCACAAAGGAGTGCTAAGCCAACTCTAGAAAACCTGCATTTATCTTAGGCAGGCCCTAAGTTGGCAAGGGAAGTGATTCTTTTTCGTTTCGTAAAATCTGTTAGTGCGTTTTGTGGGTTTTTGTATTTGGAACGTTGGAATGAACAGCGCCAATCACGCGTTTATCACACAATAACACGAACGCTCGGCCTCCGTTACCCTTGACCTCCCCATCTGAAAATCGAGAAGTAAATTTAATCGAATCAAACACAGCGCGTTGAGTGGCATCGGATAGAATTTATTTCAGCCTTACGAGGTGAGTGTTCTTAAATCGGTCCCACAGAATGCACGTGAACACGACGCGTTTAAAGCATGATTTCTGGAAATAGTACAAAACATTACTACAGATTTAAAAATTTAGAAATAAGTTAACAAGCGTAAAATCTACCAGCGTAAAAATCCAAACCGTGTCACGTTAGTAACTTATAAATATGCAGTAATCGTTGGTTTAATCAGAATTCTAACTTCCGCTTATAGTTTTAATGTAAGCAGAGTTTCAAGTTAAGCGTAATACCGAGAATTTGTTGCCGAGTCACCGACATCAGTGCTAATGCTTTTAACAGCACTCCGCTGAAAAGGGTATTTTGAAATTAAGGCCACAAAAAAGAAATTATCTTTACTGCGTAACAAAGAACTGCGCAACGCTCGTCCGTTTCGCGGTCCTATCTAATTCCAGAATAGCGTCCGCCAGCATCACATATATTGTTCCTGACAACCCCTACTTTCGTCCCTGTTAAGAAGCAGTCGCAGCATGTTTGTTTCTGCCGTTGTAGGCAATTCTCGAGGCTCCAGTTCATCCTCATGAAAAGCTGCATTGTCCACCGTTCGTTACCTCAACGATGTAGGCGGCGGAAAACCTTCCGTTAACGGGAACATTGGTGTCGTAGAGCATGAACGTTTCTTTCATAACGGCGTTCGGCGAGCAGAAACAGCTTAGCGTTCGAACGAAGACCTTACTAGCTGCCTGCAGAGTTCTTTGCTTTGTGTCCATTGTGGTAAAATTCAAAATATTAAATGTCCCTTAACAAAAATTCCGATATAAATTGGAGCAAAAATACTTCCCGTATGGAAAATAACTGTACGTGAAAGTATTTTCGACCGGTCCCATATCTCGAGATATCCCAATAAGTGATTATTGCACATGAGGACCTGTGCATGGGAAACAACAATCAAACTATTATTCAGGGCTTTGAATCGTCACTTTTAAACTAATAGAAAGCTGAACAGCCTTCGTTTGAAGCCACAGGCCCACATTGAGGTGGATGTCAAGTTTTCGTTCTCAGAAACTTACTCCAACTTGGGGATGTTCCCTAACCTGATCAAGTAAAACCTGTCCATCACTTTGACTTCATCAATTCGTCGCGGGTTCGATTCCCGGCCGCGGCGGCCGCTTTTCTGATGGAGGCGAAAAGAAAAAACGCCCGTGTGTACGAGATTTCGGCGCACGTTAAAGATCCCCAGGTGGTCGAAATTAATCCGGAGCCCTCCACTACGGCGCGCCTCATCGCTTGGCGCGTTAAACCCCTATACTCAATCAACTTCATCAATTCGCTCTCGCACTGCAAACGGCTAGCCTCCTGGTTAGCTCACTTTGTAGCGTGACTTCGCCGGTTAGTCGGTGGTCACGGTTCGAAACCTGGAGCAGGGCTAATTTTTCTTCAACTGCGAAGTTTCTGGGAAAGCTGTTCAGGTTTCTTTGTACGTGTACGGCTGCATTGAGGAAGATGTCAACATTTTCTTCGCAGAAACCTACTCACCTTGGGGATTTCCCCCAATATTTGGTCACATAACACCTGCCCATAACATCGAGTTTGTCGTCAATTCGATCTCGCACTACAAATCTAGCCTACCGGTTATCTGAGTTGTTAGAGCTACTGCCCTGGTTTGGCTGCAGTCCCGAGTTCCAATCCTAGACCAGGACGAATGTTTCTTCAACTGCGCAAAACAGTTGCTAAAAACTGTGCAGTTTCTAAACTGTACAGCTGTAGAGTTTCCAGAAAAACCTGTGCAGCTTTTCTTTCTAGCCGTACGGCTGCATTGAGGTGGATGGCAAGATAAGCATTTGCGAGTATACTTCTTGTTCAGTTCTTTCATGTAAGTACCTTTAGGAAATTTTTTGAACAGCAGAGCTGTTCAGGCCAAGCGTTTTCCGTCCTTCGTATCGACAAAACCTCAAAGCCCCAAGAAAAATATGTCGTTAGCGAGGTAGAAGGAATCAAACCGATGACTCACGCCGTAAAACCGGCAACCTATCTCCTCGGCCACCCCGAAAAACCAGAGGGGTACGGGGTTAGCAGCGGTGGGGAAAAGTAACCTGTGAAGCTAAATATAAAAAACGCATTTAATCTTCAGAATGGAACATGTGTCCCTGGCGTTATTAAATCCCGGTCTATCCGACTCAACTGTCATTGCATACTGGGCGCGCAGCAATTCCTTTGTGTTCTTAGCGCGGGTACTAATTTGGACTTGGCATCTGGTTCAGCGTTCGCTAACGTGATGCACTTGGACATAGGTGTGACAGCCCGCGGAAACAATAATTCTTCCTGCCAGTGATGGATAGCAATCAGCGGCAAGTTTGAATAACATATGACGTTCCACAGCCCCATGTCGAAGGTAGAGAGACGGGCTGTCCCCTCTGCTGTTTCTCCACTTTCGCCTCAGTAGGGCACCCATTAAAACTTTTTTTTTTGCTTTTTTGGCAGAAACTACTTGGGCACAACTTAAGGGTACACCGCACAACGAATTGGAGCATCACGTTGATTTTTTCCTCATAAATGAGAAACGTGAAGAAGCAGAATAAATGGCGTGTGGGGTGGCTGCCTGCAGTATATTGACCGCGAGGGGGACAAAACGCGAGACGAGTTCATGCAACGGCTAGTTCTTGTTTTTACCAGTGTTATCTGGATGATTGTTTTGAATTTTGGGATGACATGAATTCGCAAAATAAGTTTCAGAATAACTTACTGCCCATGTACCATTTCCGTTTTGCCTGTAAAAATGATTCTGTGCCAAAGAATAGTATGCCTAGAGGTGCCATAGTTTTTATGTAGGAGTGCAATTTATTCAGTGGAATTTTATGGTTGAATAAATAACGGCTTTGGTTAAGTCACCGTAAGCTCCAGTCCTGCTGACAATTGTTTGATGTTGAAAATTTAATGTAATGTTCTCGTTTTCTGTCTGAGTAATATTGTCTTGAGTGAGCCGCCCCCGTGAAAACGTTTTTCAAACGGGTATGCAAACTATATTTATAGAGATATTTAGGGATCAGAGAATTCATACTCTCTTCCACTGCCTCGAAAAGAGCGGGTAATATTGATGTCGATATTTCTAAGGTGTTGTGGTTATTATCCTTTAGTGGCTCGTACAATTTGCATGATATTGCAAAATGTTCAGCACAACAAAATTATGTTAAATTAGGCTAAACAATAAAAATAGCGAATCTTCCACATTTCCTATATCAAGGAAAGTGCTTCACACATGTATGAAATCGGAATCTCCATATGCATTGCGACTCATGATTACCACACTTGCTGCCAATAACCATTTTGTAAAACACACCATTGATTTCCACTGTCATTAAACACAGACATAAAAATGTGGATACAAATAAAAGTGATGTGCAATAGTGAGCAAATAATGTAGTAGTAATGCAGTAAAGATTTATTGTTTCAACCTAAAAGGGTGCAGCCTTGCGGTGAATCGTCCCTGCTCCAGGATGCCTCTCGTCCAAGGCGGCTCGAAGAGGCCACAAACCAAAATCTTCTGATGGGCCGCGCCCAGGCTCGTCAGGTGAGTCTCCCACTGCTACGACGTGGAAAACGCGGTGTGGTGCTTGACAGGGCATGGGAGTTTATTAGGCGAAATGGTCTTATTTGGATTTCACAGTGACGATATTATTGGGAGAGGATTGTGGGTGCGAGCTTGGTGAGGGTGACGTGATTACAGTAGATACAGTTCCGAAGCCGACGATAGACTATGGCTCGACGGTTGTTTATTGTTGAATGAGGGGATGTAGCCCAGCGGGCTAAGAGTGCAATGACGTATAACGGCGGTGCAGGTATTATCGAGAGAAACTTCGAGATTGTGAGCATTAATGCGGGGTAGTTGGATGGCTTGGCATCGGTTTAGAAAGAACGTAAGTGCAGAGCCGAGGCTACGGCGTAGGGGCTTCACTCTCTGGAAGGCCGTGGTGTCCAGATGTCCAGATGACCATGATTCTGGTCTGGTCCTTTTGGTGTCTAATGAGGTGAATGGTTTTAGTGAGGCTAGAGCTGCCTGATAGAGACGGCATGCTTGCTAAGGGTCAGAGCCTGCTACCATGTTTGGAAGGATGACGTGGGTGGTGGCTGCGAAGGCGACCGTCACAGATCGTCCTGTCCGTGTTTTGTTGGCTTGTGGGGTAGTGGTCATGGTGGTTCGGCAAAGCGTGATTGAGGGTGACCAAAAGTGTGCGTCGGGTGCAGGAGCCATTGGCGACGCCAGCTGAGCAGACGTGGATGTCACGGCAAGAGCTGTCGTGAAAAAGTGGGCCCGCTCTTCTTGGCAGCCTATGGTGAATGTGTTGTGCAAAAGGCATTATGTGGTAGAAACTGGGATGTGGACTTTAAGTTAGCTCCAATACGAGTCTGTTGGTCTTGATGTAATGAAGTCTGATAATCAATAAATCTGCTTCCAAAACGACACGCGGTGCTGCTCTAATCACCGCTCGCTCACTACGTGCCAATGTGCAATAAATACACTACTTGAGTACCGGTAGCCTACAACCGTGATTGTTAATAAGAACACTAAATTTAGCGTCCATTTATGTGATCTTCGTAATTGCCACACAAGAGTTCTCCGTTCAGACGCAGTTAGTGTGAGCGTTTTTAGGTATTCTTTAGAAATCCGTGTTTGTTGATGCGTGTATTTACAAAAGTTAAAACAAACCAATTGGCGTTTATATTTTATTTTAAATTAAGCACACTTGGCAACTTTTTGCGGTAGCTAATTAACCTAAGTAACATACACGGGGATACAGAAGTACTGGTTGTTAGCGTGGCCAACAATACCAACAAAATTTTCAGTTTTCCTTCATGAAGAAACAGAAACGGTTCTGCCAGAATTTATAAGCTATATACCATTGTGGGCTTTTTCAGTAGGAGATCTGGCAGAAAGCCGACCATAAAATTAACATCGGACTATAGCTGTGGCCAGAGCGGCCGCCTATGGCGCATTTTTCATACAAGAGGTTCGGTTCACAGAAGCAGAGCTGAAAAGCGTTACGTGAAATATTTAAACTCCCATGTCTAAATGCAACGAAAATACCAGAATAAAAACCGGCTTGAAAAAGTGTGTTCACATAGGAAACTCAAGTTCACATAGGAGTCTCAAGTTTTGTCTTTCTCTCATAATGGAAAACTGAGATTGTACGGGACGGTGTCAAGGCGTGATAAGTTTCCATATTGGCGTGTTCAGTTATTTAGTGCCTCTTCGTTCTAACGGTTAAGAAGAGTTAGACGAGTAGGTAGACGTGTGAGGAATTGGTGTTCGGCGTGTTTATTATGGCATGCTTTGTTGATGCGATGACTTGGGGAGCTAGTTTCTTACCAGAGCGGTTTGTAGCTTAACGTATGAGGCATGCTTCTTCGAGATCGAACTGTGTCGTCTCCCGCATTGGTTAAGCAACCACGCTCAAACCAATTTTCTGGTATTGTAGGCGTCATCACTTCTGTGGTTAGAAATGGATAGTTTTTTAGGTTATCTCATGGCACATGTAAGTTATGCTATGAATATTATTTTATTTAGGACCCTAGGATTGTTATATCAGTCTGAGCGATCCAGGTTAGGTGGTTTAAATGGCACTGGCGGGGTTTCCCTTTTTCTCGTGAAGAAGTCCGTTTGTGTTAGCCTTTTACACTGTTGAAGCCGGTTTTTCCATCTTAACTTTATAAGACCTCGTACCACATTTCTCACGAACGTTGCATATTTTGTGCTTACAATGTAGTCTCACGAGAGTAAGGCGGTGGCTTAAGGTTTAAACCGTACGTTTTGTTTTTCGTAATTTAATTTTTACGGCAAATTTTGTTTTAACCAACAATTAGCTTTGTCCTCTGTTCGATTTGCATACGAGGGCTTCCAGCAAGTCAGGCATTTAAAATTTTATAGAATTTTAGCTTACGTGGATAAGTTTTCGTCTGTATGGAAATCTTCATACATTAATTTGCATAATGATTCCGCTGAGCATAATTTACAAGGATCGTTGACACTCGCTTCTTCAAAGGGTTAAAGATCTTCCCAAAGTCCTAAACTGTGACAGCGCTTTCAGAGCCCTATTTCATTTCGCAGCACTTCGACGAGCTATGACGTAAAAGGCACATCGATGATGTGAGGGCTGCTGTAGACTTGTCCTCTAAAACACTGAAGATTGATACGAGCAAGGCACATAAAACTTAGACTAGAGATTTACTAGATTTTGTGTGAGATCTAAGCGCACGTTTCAATATTTCGGTGACAACTAATTTGCGCACTCCATGTTGTTACTGGAGCGTTGTGGTTGCGTACTTGACACGAGTTTTAGGGCTCCCTAGGATCGTTTACCCGAGAATACCAATAACATTTATTTCGTTTTAAGCAACATATTTTGCTTTTTTTTAATTCTCCGCGGTCACCTTTTTTTTTATTTGGTTGGGAATGCGCCGTAGGGTGGTTTCCTGATTTAATGGTATAGAGTTTTCTTTGCATAATATTCTTCGCAATTTTCAATATACCGGGTGCCTTAAGCACGACACTGGGAGTCTTGCGGCCTGGTATTACGTACTAGAAAGATTTTGGCGATCTTGAATCCGGTCGTCTTCTGTTTAGACCTTTCAAAGAAAAGTGAATAGGCTTTAGTACATCTAAGTGCATGAAATCGATTTGTACATTTTATATATTTAGTCTCATCGAGTACAATGATAACCCTGTGCGGGGCATTTTTTTAACAACTTTCTGTACTCACCCTGTTCCAAAGTAAGTGACCATTTGTGTGCTTGCTGCACAATAGCCTTCTTCTGGACGATAGAAGTTTTTCCCGTGATAAGATGAAATCAATGTGAAATCTCCGGGTATCTGCAAGCGGCGCCTGTATTTTTTTTATTTCTGTGAGGCGGAAACAATACCGTCGCCTTTGTTTATTAAAAGCACCCTGCAGCAATTCAGATAAATGCTTTCAGCCGCCGTGTCTGTATCCACGACTACAGCTATAGGTAATACCCGCGCGGTGCATTCCGTTGGGATGGTTCGTCGCAGCAAAACGAGTGTGTTTTGTTTCTTCCAAGAATTCTGGCTTTCTTTTAAAGCGGCTATCGAATGTATTTAGTGCTGCAAAACGTGAAGTAGCCGGGCAATACATCTATAGTGCTTTAATCCCGTAATTTATGCTCTCTGGAAACGGCAAGCCTAAAAAAACAGCCACAATTTTTAAGTGCAAATGCACTTCTTAAGCGAGCCTGAAGCGTCCGCCGCCGTCCGCATTCCGCCGCCGTCCGCATAGCAACAGCAGCGGGTGCGCGCGCTCCTCGTCTTCCTTGGCAACGGGGGGAGATGGGAGCGCGCTGCCTGGCCGCTGACATGGCACATACCCACGTGGGGGATTGGCCAGGAATCTCTCGTTTCTTGGCAACGGGGGGAGATGGGCGCGCGCTGCCTGGCCGCTGACATGGCACATACCCACGTGGGGGATTGGCCAGGAATCGGGCGTGAGAAGTGCTAATGCACCCGCTTAAAGGAGTACTGACACGAAATTTCAAAGCTGAGATCCGCTCTAGCAATCAAATACAACGACAACACAATAGGTGTCTGTGCATGGCACATACCCACGTGGGGGATTGGCCAGGAATCGGGCGTGAGAAGGGCTAATGCACCCGCTTAAAGGAGTACTGACACGAAATTTCAAAGCAGAGATCCGCTCTAGCAATCAAGTACAACGACAACACAAATAGGTGTCTGTGAATAAATGCATCTTTCTTTCTTTATAGTTGTGTGTGTGTGTGTGATCTCTCTTTTGCGAACATTACCGAACCGCGCAAATTCAACTCCTGCATTCGCACTTTCACATTCTTCCCCTCGGGGAAATGCGGGGAATTTTTTGAGCAGGTTTTAAAATTCTCTCAACGGCATACAGCATTCTTTTCATACTTTTCAACGGCATACAGCTTTCGTAAATTTGTGTTCTAGAAAGTATTTCCTATACTCTTACGCAAAACCTTCGTTTAGACACGTACCTTTCGTTTGTGTTGATCATGCTTCAGTATACACCGTAAGATTTGAGGTCGCTCACGATACCATAGCATCTTTAACGTACGATTCTAAGGCCACAAGCTGGTCGGTCGGAGATCTTCCCTACCAGCTATGTTGAATACCATGGTATATTAAATACTACAAAAGTAATCTCAGCTCAATTATTTTAAACAGCATATAATTATGGCTAGTGGCCGGTGCTAACCGGAGCGGAAGGATATTTTTCTTGTTATATATACGGTACTACATTTACTTCATACTACATTTACTTCTTTTGCTTGCCCTCGAAAAACGTCAGGAAAACAATATCTTACTAAATAGAGACTGAGTGTTTCGAAAGTTGCAGAGGTATTGATTATTGAGTATGTAATCTGGTCCTCACTTGGTTCTGTCTTACAGGTCGCAAAGGCGACTGTAGGTGCGATGATCAACAAGTAGACAGTTGTTAGAGCGTTGTGGCAATTTCCTGATGTCCGTGGGGCATTTGCGCTAGACAAACGTTTTGTACCCAAAACATGTGTTTGTTTAGAGTGAAGAGCTAGATAAAAGTTCGAAGTGTTTATCCAGTGTGTTTGCCTCTTCGTCTAGTGTGTTACCAGCGACACTAACAAGGCTATGTTTGTGTCCTTTTAACTTTCTTACTCGATTCCACTCTTTGCTTGTGTCCATATAACAATTATTCAATGATGCAAAACCACTCCGGCTGTCGGTTTGGCTTCCCAGGAACTGCACCTTCCAGTCGAATTTGCACACTTGAACGCATTGAGATTTAGAGCTGTCGGGTTACTTCAAAGGTTACCCCAGATCTTGTTTTGCGCTTCTCGTGCTTTTCGACACGCATCATTAAACCAAGGCCTCGTCAGAGTGCGTCGAGTAGTGGAGGTCAGAGGGGTGAGCTCTTAGCGACATCGAGAATGTAGGTGGTAACAATTCTGCAATCTTCATCTATCTGTAAGCTTTTGATCAATACGAAAGAGCGATATGACTTTTGCTTGAAACCAACCCAGTCTGCACAGGTTGCCTCAAGCCTTTTTAAATTGTGCATGAATATATTGAGGAGTGTATTTGGGCACTTAATAGTGACAGAGAAATGGTCGCTTCCAAAAGGGTTGGAGTTCCTGTTCCAATCGAAATAAGGGAAAACAACGCACGGATTAGTTTGTAAATTGATCTGCGAGTTCGTTTTGCGCGTTGTGCTGTAGTACCTTCGTTTCTTTTCCATAAATAGACAATCTCCAGATTGCTCTTAGAATCACTCATTTAAGCGGCCTCCGCACCTTTGCGTTGATGACTACAAAGTTCACTGCGGTCAATAAAGACGCCCTTCAGCATGAACAGGTCCGGTAGCTGATGAAGTAAGGGCTCGAATTCTTAACTACATACACCAAACTTGAGGGCGAACGAAGGTATCGTTTATAACTTGTTGACTATTATTTCCCTCTAAGCAGCCACTTCAAAGTTTGTGGTCAAAGGTGCATATTGACAGGGAATATATTGCTGTCCGAGTATCGCTACACAATAAAACATCCCTACCAAGAAAGCACGTCGACTGGATACGACCTGTAATTTGGCCCAGGATAACGCCCGTGCGCTTTATACCAATATGAGCCTTGAACCTTCGTGGGCTTTTCGTTCCAAATTGCCTAATATCCGTACAGCGCAACATTAACTGTTATTTGTGGTTCGAGGGACTTTGGTTTAGAATTTTGTTTGTCAACGATGCACAATCGGCTTTACGATTTTTGGGCTGTTAGGAGGAAATTACTGTGGAAATATGCGCTTTGTCGCCTTCATTCGCCGAAATTACTCGTCTTAGAAATAAAGTCCCACAAACTGTTAATGAAACTTGTGCGTATTAAAATTGCGCTGTCGTATTTACACAAAAAAGGACTTACTACTATTATGCATCCGAGCATCCACCACCAGTTGCCTGTGGCAGCTGAGTTGGCACCATAAAAAGATCTACACGAACAACAAATCTGGGACCAGTACTGGCCCGGCCATACTCAGAAAAAAACCGTAACGTTAAATCGACACCCTAATCTTTCACAGATTTCCCATTATTAGCTCAAGGCAGGGTGTGTCACTCTGAATAAGACACTCCTGCAGAAAATAGGCAGACCGGCCGGTCTTGTAGCAGGATTCGCTGTTGTGGGTGTTCTGTCTCGTGAACTTTGTCGCCATATTGAAAAGACGGATGCTAGTGACGCCAAATTACCCTTCATTGTATTTCCTGACGTTAAAGTGTTGCCGAGCCTTATAGGTGGCTCACTTCTTCTTAAGTTGTGCAGTTGCCCAAGGTTCTATTTATAGTTTCCTTTGTAGATATACTGGAGAGTTACCGTACGCCAGTTATATCTAGTAGGAAGTTGCCTCGCTTGGAATGTTACTATCCGAGTTTGAATGCACCAATATGTTCCTTAAGGACATGCGGTATGACTGCGCAAAGTAAAAGACCTTGCCTCTTATTAGACAGGTTTGCAATCGTGTAGTGTGTTGTGCTCTTATACAGGACGTAGGCACCCCTTCACTTCACGCGGTGACCGATCCTTGGGCTGCAAGAACGGTATGTACATGTCCAAAGGTTAACATTTAGGCCAGGGTGAGAAATGAGACCTGTGGTTTCTGCCCGCAAAGTCGAGGTCTAGACAGGCCTCTTTCAGGGATCTTTATCTTTGAAGGAAGCCATGGATGTGCATGGGTTCGGGCCTGCCCGTAACCTCAGGTTTTAGGGTTGGTTGATGTTCTTGCACACCTCTGGGACATTAAGAAGGTAAATATCACGAAAATACGTTTGCCTTCTTCTAGAAATTGTCTTAAAAAGAACAGAACTAACTAACTAACAGAAGAACAGAAATGTTCAATTAGCCCTCCATGCGCGTCTATTACTGACCGCAGTAAGTACATAAATGATACCTATAACGATTATCCAGTTACAAGGTATGCATATCTGGTGTTAAAAACTACTCCCAAAGTATTAACGCAGATGCGTAATGTATTCGATAACAGAGAGTTTCAATGCTACACAGATCTGTGAATTGAAAACACTCAGACGTTCATCTACTTGTGAGAGATTTTTAAGGCAGTATGAAATGGATATGTTATTTTTTTTCAGGAGTTTTGCGCTGTGATGTAGGTTGCGTAAAGAATGTGGAGGTTTTTCGAGGAAAAGTGCTGAAAGTGAGGTATTAATCACAAAATCTAGACAACGTCGAGAAAATAATTCCAGATCTTTTCTGCGGAGTGAACACGGGGTCTTGACTTGAAACATTACAGTCATTAAGAGAAATAAGAAAAGATTTCAACGAGTGTTTTAAAACGCTGCGATGGGCTTTTTGAAAAGAAAAAACACTTTTCATTTTACAAGGCTGTTGAGACCAAAGCAACCAGTTTTTTGTCACTTCACCCAGTAGAAAAGAATCGTAACTCCGGGCGAAGGGAGTATATGGGAGACAACGCCCTCACCCAAATGGCTGACCTTGAATTCTTGTTGACACATCGTTTCTCCGAAGTACGATTCCAGATCCAAACATTCGCCTGAAGTTCTTTTATCTGTTTTCATTATTGGTTCACCTAAATTTACGATATAATTTCTTGTCGGGAACGAGCAGGCTTATGACACTGCGCAGGCTCTAGGCCCCAAATTACAAGTTCTGTATGCCATCGCTGCTTTGTGGATGCAGTCCCACATGCTGGAGGAGACGAGTAAACCTAATACAATCCATTTATCGTTTGCTTAACTTATAGTTCTTCGGCCCTGGCTTTTATCTATATTCTCGGAAAATGCTCTAAAATAGTACTGGTTGAATTCTATCCCGTGCTGTTGAAGAACATAGCAATGGTTTTCTATTTGGGAAAACGTTTTGCAGGCACAGGTTTCTGACACTATTCAGTGCGGTGCTATTAGAACACCCAATGCCCGAGCAAGAATCCGGCCCTGCAGACATCGCCTTTGGCGCTGCTTTACCGTTATAGTAAATCTTGGGCGTATTGCTGACATTGCCGCTGCTGAGCTGAAGAGAGGAAGTGGCTCTTGAGCCGTCGCTTTTATGCCAAGTAAGAGTCTATTTCCATAGAGACTGAACATGCCAAAGACCTTTTTTCATCTGCAGATCTTGAGACTGCCGGAGTTCCCCTGTATGAGAGCTTGCTATGTTATTTAACGAGTACTTTACCGGTAGAAGCAGGTCCTTTGAAGATAGATGCATATTACTGGTGTTGACATTTCAACATACACTTTCTGGGTATATATTCAGGCATTCTTTTCTGTACTCCCGCTTCGTTCTTGAAAACTGTGGAAAAAGACTCGTGTCTATCGATTTTGCTGAAAATGTTGGCGTCCATGCGCAACGGTCAACCATGAACAGCTTCGAGGCGAGGAGTAGGGGACTACGCTTCAGAGGCATGGACTCGTTGCATTATGGCCCTGCTCAGTCTCCCACCGTGGAGAATGTTCCTTGCAGAGCGATGACCTCACACAGACCCTCTTACATCACGCTGGTCCGCTGCGGTTAGACATTCGCGTACATGGAGATATAAAAGAGTGTCCCGTGCGGCACCTGACTACAATGAACACCCTACTGAAGTCGCACCGAAATAAAAATCAGTGTGGTCGATTTTTTGATGATGGAGTGAAAAGGGCAAAATCCCGTTCAAAACACTTTAAAACTGTAACTTCGAAGCAGTCACGTTTCAAGAAATAGAGTTCCTTTGGAGCTCTATTCTTGACGAACGTTGGGGTGTTGTGGGGTCACAGTCTCCAAACCCGTCCTTACCGGTGAGAATGGCGCCCCGCTTTAAAAGTGTGTGTCATCCTGTTTACATTTCCCCTGTTCTGTCGATGGCGCTGGACCATTTAAACCCTTAAATCGCTCAGAAGGCTCCGGCTAATCGTGAGCATGGACGGGAAATACCTCTTTGCGCTTACCTGACAAAAGTACAACTGGGATAAACAGCTCAGCGTGGTTGTATTTACAGGCAGAAGATTCGATGATCCTTCGGCATACCGCGATCGTATCAGACTCGGCTTTAACGAGCGGTTGTCAACTTGTAAGTTTCGCAGGTTTTGCAGTGTGGTGATGTATAAAAAATACCGCTCCGAAGAGGTAGAACAAAATGGCTGTTGGGCGTCATTCTAAACGTCAATGTTGGCTTAGAATTTCAGGGTGAGCGTTCACCGGCCGAATCCGGAGACAAAGATACGCCCAGTGATAAAAAGCGCTTCGGGTGCAAACAGCCAGCAGGGGCAGGCAGAAAATTTTGCAACTGCTGTCATCCGTCACATAACAAAGAGCCGCATGTAAAGAAAATGAACCCACGTAGTTCGGCTCAGCAGCACCACAAGTGAGACAGAGGACAAGAGGTGGGTACTCGCAACTGTCGCTGTCCATCCCTCCTGGGGACGCAATTTTTCTGAAAGACGTGCTTTTTCGAAATACAACAATACAGTGGTTCTAGCTGTAGCACCGACCCCAAAAGGCATCTTTCCGCAAAAAGGAGGCAACCAACCACACGAAGCCCGACATTCATTTTTTTTAGAATTGTAATTAGTTGTACCCACTGGTGCGGCTCAAATTCCGGCAACCATGTTGTCGTCTGATCAAGCGAACGTGGACGCCCCGCAACGTCACGGCAAACAAGATTCCTACCCAACTTAGCTCAATCGCATTTCCTCGGCGATAACTATAGTTTCGCGCTGCGTCCTACACCCTAACTTTTGCGAAACACCGGAGTTTTGCGAGTTGACGTGTTCGCTTTTGCGAGTTACTTTTGCGAGCTACTAGGTTTTAGTATTGGCCACATTGGGCTTAGGTCTTTGAGACCGCTTCCACATTGGCCGCACAGCCACTCGGCGACAGTTGTCGCTAGCCAATCAGCTAATAAAGCACTCACCGCTACTTCCCTATAGCTACCACTGTATCTTATCGGCATAATCGCGAATCACACAATTAATGGAACAAATATTTGACTTGTGTATTTAACGAGTCTACCGTGAACGATGTGCGTGCGCACCTGTTTCTTTATCCGCACTCCCATGCACCTGCGCTGCGAATTAGGCAATCCTTGCGCCTCGCACCTTTACGCAACCACCGCAGCATTCTCCAGTAATGATGCAGTTTTCTAGCGCTACTAGAGTATCGCCACTCAAGGTATGATTGCTATTATTCATGTCTGTAGACGCCACCGGCGAGAATTGGGTGGTAACGCATAAACGATGGACGCTGGGCGAGATGTTTTGTCTGCGACAAGTGGCGTGTGCGTGGACAAGGTAACACTGGTGACGCTGTAATCGCGGTATTCAGTTTTGCCAAGACAAGAAATCTGCGGCTAATTTTTTCTGTGAATACCATCTATAGTACTTAGCTAAATGAATCATTTGCTACAGCAATATTCTTCTATAAGTATGCCTACTCAACAAGGTATTTTTATTTTCTAGAGCAAGGTTACTGTCTGCGCGTAAGCAAAATCTGTATATTCATATTCATCCTAATATCTACCTATTTGCTCTGCGTTATCGTTATTTTTATTTCCATAAGGTCTTATGAACTTCGGCTGTCACAGGTATTTGAAACAATTGCATAGAGAGGTTCGCTACGCAAACAGTCCATGCGAAATGTCTTATTTAAACAGAGAAAAACGTCGCGCATGTTTATTACTTCCGCCTCTGTAAGTTGGCGACGACTAACTGAATACAACTCTTGCTTAAAAGTACTGTCTTGCCAAAATTTACAACTTGTTTTCTAGTTTGAGACTATTTAATACTAACACGGTGCACGTATAGGCGCTTTAGTCATCATCGGTATAAGTACGATTAATAAGGTTGCTGTGGCGGACCGGAAAATTTTCCCACTTAACTACCATTCGCACATAGAGTAGGCACTTTGGTAAGCCGTATGACACAATTTATTTCTTCCCTAAATAACACTTTATTGTTATGCCAGCAGTCAGGCACTTTTATTCTTACTAAAAATGCCGTCAATTAGGACTGACTCCTTTTAAACATTTTTGATATAATATGCCGGTAGGGTCAAGTAAGCTTTTGATCCTGATAAACCCTATGTGCATCAACAAATGCAACAAAGAGCATGTCACACGCATGAGCATGCATGAGATTTTATTTTGCACACAACGAGAATGATTGATTGCGCATGCCATAAGTTTGAAGCTTCCCATTACCGTTCCGGGGTGCTCCACGTGGCAGCTTGGAAAGGTTCAACTTTCATGAATAAGCTTCTATTGGCGCACAGTAAGTGCACCAATACAGCAAATAAACATTATGTCAGGAAATGCTGTCGCGTTTCACAATACAACGTCTGCGCAGGAGTTGTGTTGAAAGTGTCCGCGGTATGGTTAAGCATGTCACAAAATGCATACTCCTAATTATACAAATTCAATAAATAAATTAATAAAAATATTTTCCACCACTTTGTTTTTATGTAAACTCAAAATAGTACTGCATTTGCAAACATTAAATTGAGCCTTATAGAGTTCTTTAAACTGTTTTAATGCTCTGCTCTTCAGGCTGCAAAATTGGGCCGTAAACATTTAAATACTCAATAAAAAGAACATGGTTATCTGGTTTAGATGAACTTGTACCACATGTGATGCAGTCTACATCAATTAGGTGTGCGTTCGTTAGTAACTATATCCAGAAGTAAGATTTGTAACTAGAGCCAGAAGTAAGATAATTGGAGTGACGCCCAACATTTCGCTTACACCAAGGCAGCAACCAATGAGAGCTTTGGCGCTGCAGTAGAGACGGTGTTTGCTTAAATATATTTTACACAAAAAATGATTTATAAAAGCGAATATTCAGGGTAAATGCGATATACAACAGGCTTTAAATGCTACAAGATTTTGGTGACACTCCTGTATGTTGAGCTCACAAAAACGAGATTAAGATTAAGATACATTACAAACATTCTAGCGGAAACGTTTTTCAATCAATACACAAGATGATTAGGTCCGAAAAACTGTTCTATTAACCAGGTGCGGAACCGACCTCACTGGTTCAGATGTAATCTTACCCAGGTTCGATATCCCGGTCGATTCACTGGAAAGACTAAACGGCCAATTGTTGTAAATTTTTCTTCCTACAAGGAAAAACAAGACGCATTAGTAAATGCCAAGAAATTTAAAGGGACCAATTACAGTGTTGCTGAGGATTATTCGCGTGAGACTCGTAGCGTAAGGAAACACCTCTGGGAATATGCCATATCTAAAAGGGAAGACAAAATAACAATTTAAAGCTCAATGTAGAGAAGCTTATTAAAACGATATGGCTTTTATAAAGAAAGAAGGGGTCCCTGTCACGAAACCTTGACTCATGTGCCCAAAAGAAGACACAACCTTGTCTCGACCTCGTTGTGTTAATTGAGAATTGCCGAAGCGTGAGCAATAAAGTGGATGAACTTGTAGCCTTGATAGAATCTTTAAATGCGGATATTATATCCGGCACAGAGCCTTGGCTGAACTCGTCCTTCAGCGATAGTAAAGTTTTTCCAGAGAAATTCATTGCGTATCGCAAAGACGGGCAAAACCTTGGTGGGGGCTGTTGCTTGTGAGGTCCGATTTGACCTCTCGCCCTCTTGATATCAATCCTAATGCGGTGGAAGCAGTCGTGGTATAAAGTTACTTGACCTGATAATTTTTCGTTCACTGTCGGAGCAGTCTACCGAGCACCAAACTCTGATATAGCGACGCTGGAAGCATTAAGCGATGTTATCGCCGAAGCTTCAGATCAGCTTAACGGTGACTTCAATTTATCCGACCGCAACTAGACCGATAAAATGTGGGCTGTGAAAACTTGCACCCACACTAACATGAAAATGAAGCGCATTGTACATACTTATGGGCTACTACAGTATGTTAACGAGCCAACCCGTGAAAACAGTATTTTAGACTTGTTGTTTGGCAGCTGGCCAAACTTTGTAAATTCGGTCACTATCATCCGGAGTATAAGTGACCATCAGGCCGTAGTTGCAACTATAAAAACAAAAATTCCTCTCCTGAAGTCCCACGGGAATAGAAGAATGTTCTTGTTTGATCGAGGTGATTACTGCAGTATATGTGAAAGACTTTATAGTTACCTGTTTTCGAGTGCCTGATGGATGATGTAGATGTGCATGAATTTTGGAGGCTTTCCAAAAATAAGTTATTTGAGCTTCTAGACGAACATGTACCAAATATAGATTCTTTCAAACTAAAAAAACGGAGAAAGCCTTGGGTGGCATCTCACCTTTTGCAGCTAATCAAAAGAAGAAAGCCCATATTTGCTGAATTCAAACGAATTAAACAGGCTTGTCATTATTAAAAATTGTTCCAGATTACGCAACAATATAAAAAGGTATAAAGGAGGCCAGTGATATCTATTTTGAAAAACAAAATGATAGATTGAGAGCCAACCTATAAGCCTTTCTGGCAATATATTAAAGGGTGCAGGTCTGACAGTCTGGATATAAACAATATCGTATATAATAACCAAAGTTTTCTTGATGACACAGCCAAGGCGAACTGCTTAAAAATTATTTCAAATCTATCTTTTCACCAATACAGGATTTCACTTCTTCATCCTACGCAACTAAAGTATCCCCAATGAACCCGATTGGGATTAGCGTAAGTGGCATTGGAAAGCTATTTAAGCAAATAGATGAAACAAAAGCAATTGGCCCCGATGGAATTTTTCCGCGTATCTTGAGGCGCTGTGCTGAACCGATCTTACCGTATCTGCACATAATTTATGTACAATATTTATTGACAGGCGTTTTACCTGATGACTGGAAAATTGCTTATGTCATCCCATTCCATAAGGGGGGATCGAAAAAGAAGGTTGAAAATTACAGATCAATTTTTTTAACCTCAATTGTGTGCAAAGTACCGAACACATTCTCTATCCGGAATAATGAAACACCTGATTGAAAACAACATCCTAACAAACTACCAACACTCGGTTCCGCAAGGGTTCTCATGCCACCTCGCAACTTGTTGAATTTACCATGATCTGGAATCTGAACCTTAATTCAGGGGGACAAACCGACTGTATTTTCTTAGATTTCATAAGCATTCGATACAGTAACGCATTCGTTTCTCGGTAACAAAGTTAAATTACTAAACATAGATACCGTTGTGGTTAAGTGGATATATTATTATTTTTGTCAACGTCGACAATGTGTCATTTTAAACGGCAAAAGCTCTCAGTACGTTGATGTGGCGTCGCAGTCCCGCAGGGATCTCTATTGGGGCCACTTTTGTTTTTATTTGATATTAGTGATATTTCAGTAGGTATTTATTCAAGTGTCAGACTGTTTCCAACGATTGCGTCGTGTACAAAGAAATCAGAATTGAGAGTGACTCTACCCAACTGAAATTGCCTTAGAACATGTTCAGGATTGGCGCTCTACAATGAAAAATGAAGTTAAATCATAGAAAGTGTGTTCACGTTTCTTTTACAAGGACACGGAAGCCAATTGAGACTGGGTACTTTTTACACAATGAGCCTATAAAAAAAAGCTGCTAGTTATAAATATCTAGGTGTAGTGTTTTCTTCCGACTGCTGATGGAATGCACATGTACGCGACGTAGTGGGAAAAACTGGAAGGGCGCTGAATTTCATGCAATGCAGCTTAAAAATGTCGGAGCAAAACCTAAAGAAGACGGCTTACTTCATATGTCTAAGACCTATACAGTCGAACACGGATATATCGAACACGGGTATATCGAATTATTGTGTATATCAAACTCATAAATTATCCCCTTGAAAATTCATTGTAAAAGTATAGGAATTCGTACGTTTATATCGAACGGTGGTTTTGCCGACATTGGTTATATCGAACGCCGCGCGAGCTGAAAGGTGCTCTCGTTGGTCGCTGCACCCCGATTCTGTGTCGCTAGGCGGGCGACATCATCACACCTTCGCCAAAACCCGACAGGGGACAGTAGCCCGAACGCTCGGAAAATGTTACAGTGTGAGGTAGGATTTCCCGACTTTGCTCCGACTGCGCAGGTTCTTCCGTATTGAGCAACAGCTCTTTTTTTTCGCTGCGTACGTTCCCCGCCTGCCAAATAATAATTTTTTACTCTCTCTGGTCTGTCTTTCCCCGATGTCGCCTCGGGGAAGGGTAGAGCAGGAACGAATGCGCTGGCGGCCTCCTCCTTCTTTTGCACTTTGCTGTTGGTGCTGTTTCGCAAGTTGACCCGAAACTTTCGTAGATCACTGTTTCCTCGGAGGTGACCATCGCGAGCGCTTTGTTGGAGTCCGTTCAGAGAGCCTTCAAATCGTCACCATCAAAGTTCTTGTGTTGCGTGCGCGTTGTTCTTCTATGCGTGCGTGTTGTGCACGGTGTGCGAAGGCGCAGCGGACTGCTGGAATTTTCTAGTGGTGCAGGCGATGTGTACGCGTCTCACGACACGTGTGACTGGGTGGTGGTGAAGCGACGCGGAAGCAATGGCCACTGCAACCGCAGCCATCGTTAACAAACCCAAGAACCTGGACAATGCGACAAAGCTGTCCCTTTTCCCGGCTGCTGTTCCAGCCGGAGTGTCTGCCGCCGACTTCATGAACGCTGACAGCAATGTTCAGGCTATTGCAAGCCTCGGTGACGAGGATATCGCAGCTGCGGTCGGAGGAACCCAGGCTGATAGCTCGAGTGGCGAAGATCGTCCGGACGAGGAGGTGGCTACACGATCGTACTCTGCCGCTAAAGTGGCTGCTGCGTTCAGCTTGATTCGCCGTTGTTGCGGCGACATGGAAGGAACTGGGCTGTCGCACCTTGACAGCCTCGAGAAGATCGAGACCAGCGTCTTTAATTTCATTTCCAGGACGAAGAAGCAGGCCAAAATCAGCGATTTTTTTTCACGCAAATAAAGCATCCTGTTGCGTCATGATTGCGGAAGTCGTTGTCATTCTTGAAAGCGTCGATCGGTAAGTGATCGCCTGCCACAGGTGAGGTCTCAGCGACCATATTTTTTATATCGAATTTTTCGTATATCGAACTGTTTCGCGATCCCCTTGGAGTTCGATATATCCGTGTTCGACTGTACTAGATTGTGCCTGGGCCGTATGGGATCCCTTCCAAGTCACACTGTCTGACGGACTAGAGGAAATTCAAAATCGAGCGGCTTGGTTCGTCTTGGGACGGTACAACAGGGGAGATAGTTCCACTCAGATGAAAAACGAAATTGGGTGGGAGCTTCTTTCCTCGCGACGACGAAAATTGCGGTTAAAGTTTTTTTTTTCAGATATTTCACAATAAAACAGGAATTAACGAAGAAAAAAAACTTCAAAGAACCTCATTACAATTCACACAGAACTTACAATGCCTTCAAACTAAGGGAATGGCGTACCAGGACGGACCTACTTACTAAGTCATTTTTTGTAAAAACCATTTAAGAGTAGAACAGGTTGTCTGAAACGCAAGTGTGCTGTAAAAATGAAGATTTGTTTATGTCCATGCTGTAACCCCCCTGCTGTAGCGCCTTCGGGCAATGCGAGGTTATCTCTCAATAAAGATGAAGAATAAAGTCCTAATAAAACAACCCGACTCTCGTCGTTTTACCTCGTTTCCTTATCAATTTCTTCTTGAAAGGAGGGGACATAATGGACATGATGCCTCAACCGCTGCCTTTACAGGGAAGCGTTGTCATTGGTGGCTTGTCGACGTAATTCCAAGTTCAGGAGGCCTATAAGCAAAATACAGCTATTGCTTCCACGTTTTTTTTCGCGTTTGTTTGGACCACTTCATCGCCGCAGTATTTTTAAGATTATCGTGGGAGCGTCTACGATGACTAGTGGAGCGCAATATCACGGTATATAGCGGCGAAACAAGAGAGGGTTGTCCGCACAATTTGCATGACCAGAATCAGGTCACGAGTACAGTCTACATTTAATAGGGTGTTGCCGAAATTACGCCCCAACCGCTTTGCGCTGGATATCAGCCGATTGGCCGTGAACGAGGCGGACGCGAATTGTTTGTCCTTGCCCAGCAATGAAGATAGCCGCCTTTAGAGCATCCGTCATGTAGCAGTTGCATGGTGACCGATCGCCGAGCAGGCGAGCCACCTCTGTTCCGGACGATGAAGAGCCGAGCAGAAAACTTCAATTGTTCATTACATGCGAGACGGCAGTTGCGACGTTTCAGGGGCAGGAGTCCGCTATAGTGATGTGAGGACTCGGAGGGAGTAACGTCTCGTTGCTATGCTGAGGGCGTTCTCACTCGGCTGCTGCAGCGGCTGTAACGAAGCGAGAAAACAAAAAATACACAAAAGACATCTTTGCTAGATACACCGATAGGATATCCCTAGAATCAGCGCCGAGGTCTGAAGTAGTCCACACATTATTCGCCGAAAGGAACTTAGGATCGATGAGTCATGCGCCAAACGTCGCCACTGCCGTAGTCACAGATCATGAGTACTGAATCTTTACCGCCACACATAAAAACTTCGCCGAAAAGTACAAAGATGCTCATGAACTCGTTTCCCGACCGCCGCGGCCGGTTTTCTGATGGAGGCGAAAAGCAAGAACTCCCGTGTTTGGGGGTTTAGGCGCACGTTAAAGTTTCTAGGTGGTCAAAATTATTCAGGGGCCCTTTACTACGGCGCGCCTCATGGCCTGTGTTGCGTCGACGCGTTAAAACCTACAATCAATCAGTCAGGCTCCGATTCGCTCACAGGGAAGCGCGGTACGAATGGTATCATGTTATCTTGGTGAATTGAGTGCCGCGCACTTTGCCATGCGCTCGTAAGTTTATTTGACAGAGCCCTCATTTTTGGAAACATTGAAGCAGATCGAGATCACTGTCGATCAAGAAAGAAAACTCTAGGCTACAGTCGACAGAGTGAAACCATTACTATTTTACTATTAAGAAGATTTCAAGGGGCAACACACAACAGAAATAGCTATTGCACGCTTCGCTGGAAAGCGGTAACACAGACTGGGCGCCCAAGCGCTGGTACCAAAACACAATCAAGACACGTTCGCGACAGCAACCACGTAATAAAACAAATCGCACCAATTCATCCCGTGAATGTGGTTGGAAAGCAAAGCTGTAAACGGCACCCATAACGATTACCCATGCGACGTCACTTAAATTCACTCACATCGCTCTACAAATAGCAAAACCAGAGAGAAGTGAAACGCACTTTACCACACCATTTATTACTTCAAAGAGATATTCTTGTTAAGTTTAAATCAATGCATGAAGCATGAACGGTGTTTGATTAAGTTGTATTGGTGTAGCACAAGACTGGAAACTTTTTTTATAAAATAAAGTAAGCTCCAACCCGGTGTTAGACGATCTGTCTTCTCCGTCTCTGCGCCGCGGACGGAGGCGACAAGATTTGAGGCAGTAAAGGAGGAGGAGGAAGAAATACTTCCGTTCAGATTTCTGAACGGCCCAGAGTGCAGCCCTGGGGAGTGATTCCTTCTTCTGTGGGGCCCATATGCAGTCCGCGCGGCCTGGTGTTCTGTCCACCCGCTGAAGGCTGGGTAGGTAGAGAGGGCCTGGACAGCAGCATCTCCCATTGCTCTTGTTGGGTAGTTGACGGAAAGAGGAAGAGGGTTCTCAGGGCTAAAGTCGCACACCCGATTACGGGGCGGAGTGTCCTACTTCTGAGCAGAATTTACATTTAGCGTGTAGCGATTCGGATACATTAAGTGAAGACGCGTAGGCTGTGGGAAGGAGCCCGGTTTGTATGACCCGTAGGGTAGTTTAGTTGTTCTCTAGGAAAGGTCAGAGAAAACGAAACGTACGGTCTGTCTAAGAAGGCGATAATGCTGGTTATCTCCCTGAACGTGACAAGCGGGTGACTGTCCTCGTGCAGCTCCATAGCACGGGAGGAAAAGCGCAGGCTTGTTGGGTGGGCGTATTTGTTACCCTCCATTGAAGCGTGAGGGGGGGGGTGTCCAGATGAACTGATGGAACCGTTTGGGGAGTGGTTTTTTATCACGCGCAGTGCAAGTCAGGACACCCAACCCGACTGGTAATTGCAGTAGGCTTGCTGGGAATCGGTGACTACCCTCCGAAGCCCTGGTTGAGCGAGAGCCATGGTGATGGGCTGCCTTTTCTGCTGCCGTCATTACTTGGGTCCTAAGCGAGGTACACGCAATAAGGAGGTTTCGTTCTGAAGGTAGCCACGATGATGGCGTATTGCTGCCCTCGATGTTTGGAGGCGTCTGTGTTAGATAACTGCATGATCCCCACCGAGGATGGTGTTTAGCGCTTGAGCTCGTGCTTTTCAGTGACCCTCGTCCTTTGAGGGGTTCATATTTTTAAGCAAAGGGAGCATCTTTAGTTTTAGTCGCCAAGAGTCTGGGAGTACGTCAAGCGGAGTGACTTCTGGCTGCCCAGCCAATCTGGTGAAGCGTGCGGTTACCCATCGCAGTTCTGATTCGGACCTTCCTAGTTAGAAGATGGCCTTCTATCAGCTATTCAACCAGTGTTGTGGAAGCCCCGTGCTAAGCAGCCTCTGTGTTGGACGCACTCATGAGAAGACCAATGGCCTGCTCAGACCGCCTTTTCTAATCATTATATAAAGCATCTCTATGTCTTCCTTGTCGAGAAGAAGACAGGGGTTGGCGTAAGTAACTCTCGAGAGGACAAAACCTTCAATTAATCGAAAGGTACCGGATTCCTTAAGCCTCGCTTCTTGGTGCAACTCGCCTGATCATGTGTATGATATTATTGGTTTTTTTGAGGCGCTGCAAGGAGACGTCACTCTTGGTCTTAGCCTCGAGATGTAGGCCCAGGATCTTGATGCTGGGGCTTGGAGTGATGGCTGGCCATCAGGAGTATTTGAATGTATTCTTTGATTTGGCGTGAGGGCGGACGACAAGGAGCTGGAATTTTTACGTGAACACTGGAGCCACAGGCTTTAGCACATTGGCGTACTAGAAGTGAGATGCCATGCGTGTGAAGCTTCCTTTAATTTTGTAACTCTTAGCACATGAGCGAGGTGCGCTCAGGGCCGCTAAACGGGCATGAGTGGTCGCGTGACACTTTCACGTGGCATTCAGCGAGAACGCAAGGGGGTAAACCCGTAGATTGTGCTTGGTGAGTACACAAACCACCTGTTTCCCAGTCTTTGCGTGGGCTTGTAACTCAATCGGTAAGACAATGGGCGCTCGCTTTGTTAGGCTATTAGTTCCATTCGAATCCCGGCGGGGCCAGTCAATCTTTTATTTGTTCGTTGGAGTTTTCTGGTGACACCACGGTCGCGAAGAACCTTTGGAGGTAGAGGTAAAAAGCTTTGCTTTAAAACGCGAATATTGCCGCGAACCATACATTGGGTTTGTTTATTTGTGTTTTGCTTTTACCGCCCGGCTGCGCCGGTCTGTGTCAAGGGAAGCGCGTGTTCCATTCTTTCTTTCTGTGCCGCATGTGTTATCTGTTGTGATAGGGAGAGCATTCCGATCTAACGTGAACAGCCCAGAATAATCTTCTTGGATCTACTATGTTCTCGATGCGAATCGACGTTTCGAGAACCACGCGCGCGAAAGATAAAAGCCTGCAGTGCGGACGCCGGGGCATTCGATTCTGCGACGCTCGCCGACGCACGTACGTCACTTTGTTGACCGCTGCTTCGCCGCCTCTGTATTCTTTTCAGTTGTTAGGGGAGCACAAGTTCGCTCCAATAAACTTGTTTCTTTTCAAACAACTGCTTCGTCCTTGGCTACGTGACATCTGGTGGAGGTGCGGGGTACGCACCCTTCATGCCCACTACAACCTCTGAAAGCCGCCAAGCCAGTCCAACAAGAGCCAGCCTCCGCGTGCAAGATTTACCACCCGAGTTCGGTTCACTACCGGAGAAGACGAAGAAGAAAACGTCGCAACCAGCACCATGCTGCAACCAAACCATCCTCCTGTCGTTGCAGCAGCCACGGGAACCGCCATCATTCCGAGGAGCCCCGCAGAAGACCCAGAAGAATGGTTGGAGAAACTGGAGCGCGTCCGGAAATTCAACAGGTGGGACGACGCAGAAACGTTCCGGCACGTTTTCTTTTACTTGGAAGATTCGGCTCGCACTTGGTTCGAGAACCACGAGAGCTCCTTGACAAACTGGGCTCAGTTCAAAAGCTGTTCACTAAGACTTCATTCCTTCAAAGACCTTCACTACCGTCGTTCACTAAGACCTTCACTACCGTCGTGCGGAAAGAAAGAGCCGCCCTTTTGTTGGAAACGCGCACGCAACACCCCAACGAAGGTGTCGTGATCTTCGTTGAGGAGATGAAGCAGCTATTTCGCCGCGCGGACCCCGAAATGACGGAAGAAAAGAAGTTGCGCTTCTTAATGCGCGGAGTGAAGGAGGAACTGTTTGCTGGACTTGTCCGAAATCCGCCCAAAACCGTCGCCGAATTCGTGACCGAAGCCAGCACCATTGAGAAAGCCCTCGAAATGCGTGCTAAGCAGTATGACCGCCGCAACTTTGTTGGCGCGGCCAATGCGAACGACTTTGGCAGCACGCGGATCCCGGCCGACAGCCTACGCGAGACTATCCGCGCAATAGTGAGAGAGGAGCTGCGGAAACTTCTCCCAACGCCGCCGCAGCCCCAAGTCGCTTCCCTCACCGACGTGATTAGAGAAGAAGTGCAACAAGCGTTGGGAACTTCTACGCCATCCGAGGTACCCCCGAGCCACAAGCTATGACATACTCCGCGGCTGTTCGTCGACCCCGCCCTGCTCCAACACGCCGTCAAGAGGCCCCGCCGTACCGCCGCCCACTGTCACCCGCCCGACCCCCGTAGCCCGAAACCAGACGCCGAGGAAGACGGACGTATGGCGAACTCCCGATAACCGTCCTCTGTGCTACCACTGCGGAGAGGCCGACCACATTTACCGTCGCTGCCCATACAAGAGACTCGGACTGCGTGGTTTCTCCGTCGACGCACCTCGCCCTCTCCCTGCCAACGACCACGTGAGATCGACGAGTATCTATCTGAAACCAGCCGTGGCCCAGCGCGTTTCAACCGTTCGCCGTCGCCCTACCCCTACCAATCGCCGAACCCGTAGCAACGCTGACTTCGCCCGTGGAAGGTCCCCCAGCCCACGCGGGGGGAAACTAAAGGCGGCAACTTCTGGAGGTGAAGTTGCTCTACGGCGAAAAACTAAAACCCTCCAACGACGCAAGGACGCGCTGAAGACAGTGATTCACGACATGCCCTCATCCCGACGACCCGACCTAACCCTGACGAGACTCCCGAACACGACGACAGCTACACGGCGCGACGCGTACCCGACCTGACCGAGACGTCCGTTGAGAAGACGACGACAACGACGATGCACAGTGCCCGACCATCAACACGTACAAGCAGAGATACGACGCCCCGACGAACCCGGAACTCGAGGAAGACTGCATCTGACGTCAAGGTGTCCATCGACGGCTTTGACGTAGTCGCCCTCGTAGACACGGGAGCTGACTATTCGGTAATGAGCGGACCATTTGCGTCTAAACTGAAGAAAGTTATGACCAGATGGGACGGTCCGCACATACGCACAGCAGGAGGCCACCTCGTGACGCCAAGTGGAACGTGCACATCGCGCGTCCCCATAGACGGCACAACGTACCCTGCGGCGTTCGTCGTTCTGCCTAACCTGCTCGCCCCGCGACGTGATTCTCGGAATGGACTTTTTGACGGACAACGGCGCAATAATTGACTGCAGACCAAGTCGATAACATTTTCCTCCAATCACTCCACGACGCCGCAGCCGAACCCCGATCACCGTGCTGCTGTCAGGATCGCCGACGATCACATCACCCTGCCACCCCGCGCAAGCTTGATGATCGCAGTCTACTGTGAAGATGCTGCTCCTGACGTCGACGCTATCGTAGAGAGTGATCAAGGTTGCTTCTCGACCGCGGTGTGTCTGTCGCAAGAGGCATTGCGCACTTAAGCAACGCCAATCTCACGTTTTGGTCACTAATTTCACCGAAGAGTACCAGCATTTAAACAAGGGCGCTGCAATTGCGTTCCTCGAAGAAACGCAAGAAGCAAGTGATGTGATCGCGGTCGCCGACTTTGAACGCACACCCGTAGAAACCTTCAAGCTTCCGCAGCCCTTCGACGTGAATCCGGCGCTACCGCAAGAAGAACGGAACAAATTATTGGCTTTGCTGCGTCGCTATAGCGAATGTTTTTCGTCGAGCGCAAAACTACGTCAGACCCCTCTAGCGAAGCACCGAATAATAACCGAAGATGGAGCCCGACCTACCCGACAGTCACCGTACCGCGTCTCTTCACACGAACGGGAAGCCATCCGGACTCAAGCCGACGACATGCTCAGCGACGACATTATACAGCCATCGAAAAGCCCCTGGGCTGCGCCCGTCGTACTCGTAAAGAAAAAAGACGGCACATTAAGGTTTTGCGTTGACTACCGGCGACTGAACAAAATCACGAAAAAGGACGTGTACCCCCTCCCCCGAAATCGACGACGCCCTCGACCACCTCTGCCACGCGAAGTACTTCTCATCGATGGACCTGAAGACCGGCTACTGGCAAATTGAAGTGGACGAGAGAGACCGAGAGAAGACTGCATTTATAACCCCAGACGGCCTATACGAGTTCAAGGTGATGCCGTTTGGGCTGTGCACAGCACCAGCGACGTTTCAAAGAGTCATGGACACTGTGCTAGCTGGCCTTAGTGGCACACCTGCCTCGTATACCTCGACGACGTAGTGGTATTCGCCCGGACTTTCGACGAACACCTTGCAAGGTTGGAGTCTGTACTCGAGGCCATTCGTACGTCGGGTTTGACGCTGAAGCCTGAAAAGTGCCGTTTCGCATACGGGGAACTCAAGTTCTTGGGCCACGTCGTCAACGCCGCGGGAGTCCTACCTGACCCGGCAAAAACTTCAGCCATTGCGAACTTCCAAGGCCGAAAGACAAGAAGGGCGTGCGAAGATTTCTCGGGCTGTGCGCATACTACCGGCGCTTCGTCGCAAACTTCGCACGCATTGCAGAGCCACTCACGCGCTTGACGAAAGATAGCACCCCTTTCAGCTGGGAAAACGACCAAGAAAAAGCATTCGGCGAGCTGCAAAACGCCTGCAAAGCCCGCCGTGCTCGCTCATTTCGACAAAATGCCGAAACGGAAATGCACACGGACGCCAGTGATATAGGCTTGGGTGCCGTCCTTGTCCAAAAGCAAAGCGGCTGCGAAGGGTAATCGCCTATGCCAGCCGTGGTCTGTCGAAGGAGGAGAAAACTATTCTGCCTCTGAGAAAGAGTGCCTGGCTATTATATGGGCGATTTCAAAATTTCGCCCATACGTGTATGGAAGGCCATTCAAGGTTGTAACAGACCACCATGCGCTGTGTTGGCTCGCCAATTTGAAGGACCCCTCTGGCCGTCTTGGGCGGTGGAGCTTGCGCCTGCAGGAGTTCGACGTTACAGTCGTTTATAAATCCGGCAGGAAACACTCCGACGCCGACTGCCTGTCCCGCGCCCCCGTCGACCCACCACCACAAGACTCTGATGAAGACAGCGCGTTCTTCGGGATCGTGACGGAGAGCGACCTAGCCGCCCAGCAGCGTGCCGACCCCGACTTACGCGTCATAATCGAGTACCTCGAGGGATGCAACGTTGCCGTTCCTAGGACCTTCAAACGCAGCTTACCAGCATTCAGCCTGAGAAACTCCGTCCTTGTGAAGAAGAATTTCAGCCCCGGAACAAGAGCGAATTACCTTCTCGTCATCCCCGCGGACCTTCGTGACGAAATTTTGGAAGCGTGCCACGACGACCCGTCTTCCGGACATCTGGCACAGCCGCACTATTGGAAAAATCAAGGCGAGGTACTACTGGCCCGGCCTTACCTCTGACGTCACCCCTACTCCGTCCGGAGCTGCCGTGACTGCCAGCGACGAAAAACGCCGCCGACAAGACCCGCCGGACTTCTGCAACCGATCGCCGTCCCATCGAGACCATTTCAACAGATTGGAATGGACCTTTAGGCCCGTTCCCTACGTCACGATCACAGAACAAGTGGATTGTCGTAGCGACAGACTACATGACGCGCTACGCAGAGACCGCCGCTCTTCCGAGGGGACTGCACAAGAAGTGGCGAAGTTCTTTATAAGCCAAGTTGTGCTGCGACATGGAGCCCAAGTCCTAATCACGACCGCGGAACGGCATTTACTGCGGAGCTGATGCAAGGAATTTACGCTACAGCAACACCGATCACCGAAGAATGACGACGTACCACCCCCAAACGAACGGACTAACAGAACGTCTGAACAAGACAATCGCAGATATGCTGTCATGTACGTTGACGTTGAACATAAGACTTGGGACGAAGTGCTCCCGTATGTCACGTTTGCGTACAACACGGCTATCCAGGAGACGACACAGCTGACGCCGTTCGAGCTTGTCTACGGAAGGCCGACTACGATGCTCGACGCCATGCTTCCGCACGTAGAAGACGACGACCTCAACGCCGACGTCCACGGATATCTTCAACGTGCGGAGGAGGCCCGCCAGCTCGCTCGAGTTCGTATAACGGACCAGCAGCTGGTGGATGCGGGCCGCTACAACCTCCGACGCCGAGACGCCGAGTACCAACCAGGGGATCGTGTGTGGTTTGGACTCCCATCCGACGACGCGGACTCAGTGAGAACCTCCTGCGACGGTATTTCGACCCTACCAGATTCTACGACGTGTTGGCCAACTTACCTACGAAGTGATCCCCGATGGTGACTCCGGCACATCACGACGACGCACGCGGCCTGAAGTCGTCCACGTGGTTCGCTTAAAACCTTTCTACGGACGATGACGAACTTTTATTTTCATTTGTTCGGACTGTCGCTTATGTTAGCATCGGGTCGATGCACTCTTAGAGGGGGGGGTAATGCCGCGAACCATACATTGGGTTTGTTTATTTGTTTTTGCTTTTACCGCCCGGCTGCGCCGGTCTGTGTTCTGCGCCAAGGGAAGCGCGTGTTCCATTCTTTTTTTCTGTGCCGCATGTGTATCTGTTGTGATAGGAGAGCATTCCGATCTAACGTGAACAGCCCAGAATAATCTTCTTGGATCTACTATGTTCTCGATGCGAATCGACGTTTCGAGAACCACGCGCGCCAAAAGATAAAAAGCCTGCAGTGCGGACGCCGGGGCATTCGATTCTGCGACGCTCGCCGACGCAAGTCGTCACTTTGTTGACCGCTGCTTCGCCGCCTCTGTATTTTTTGAGTTGTTAGGGGAGCACAAGTTCGCTCCAATAAACTTGTTTCTTTTCCAAACAACTGCATCGTCCTTGTCTACGCGAATATATATTGCATCATCTGCTATATTAAGGACTGAGGCGAACCACGAAACGACTTCAGGCCGCGTGAGCCATTATGAAGGCGTGGAGAAACAGTCGTGAACAACCTCATAGACTATTCGGCCAACACATTATTCAGCTGCGTACGGTCCAAAATACCGGCCCCGAAACTTCTTCCTCAGAGTGTCAATTGAAATGGTTTGAAACCCAAACGCAATCGCAGAGGTAGTGCTTTGCAATTCGGAGCTAGAGGCTGTAGCCTGAGCAGACTACGAGCTGCTGGTCTGTTGTGAGATCCCGAGCCTCCTGACGGCCCCCCTCCGCATGTTGCAGGTATACCTAGACGTCGGTTTCTCTAACGTGCGATCGCATAAAGCGGATCATTTTTGCTGCTGTTTTCGGTTTTTAGGGTTTCGTAATAGGGTTGCAAACAGAATGGGGACTACTTTGTATTTTACTACAGCAAGGTCGCGCTTGTGTGCTCGACTCGCTTTCAGGAGACGCTCGATTCGATTCACACATGGTCCAAATATCTGGTCTGTTTTCGCTTTACTGAAAAATTTCAGTTTCTGTCTCGTTTCTGCGCCCTTGCGATGCAACGGACGGTATGCTACAGCTTCTCTACTGAATGATTTTTTGTTGTCGTGGATAGTATTCTTGCTGTAATGAAGATTTACCGTGTGCCAAATGGGTTATAGTGCGTTCTCACGAATTGAAATTTCACACTGGTGAATTCTGTCGTCACCAGTGCTTCTGTTCTTCGCCATAACAACACGCGAAATATAAGTCAGGAGAACTTTGCAGCTTGTCTTGGGGGAAAATTATTTTTAGGGTTTATGTGCTCAAAGACGTTGAAAGAATATGTCCATATGTCACGAAGCCAAAGGCGACACAGTTGCCTCAAAGGAAAAACAAGACTATTGGGCGAAGCTGCGCTCCCCTATAAACTCAAAGAATGCACAGGCGACGAAGCAGCAGTCAACAAAGTCACGTGCGCAGGCGAGTGTCGCAAATCGTCTACCATGCGTCTTCTCTGCGTGCATTTGTCTCTTGGCGTGAGTGTTTCTCGACCCGTCTAATTACATGCACAACACTGTGGATCAAAGAAGATTATTGTGGGCTGGTAGCGTTAGTTCGAAACACCCTTCCTATTAAAGGAAATAACAAGTGCGGCATCAAAAATATAGAAGTGAACATGCGCTTCGCTTGGCCCACGGATAACACAGGGAAAGCAGCCCGGTGCAGCCAGTCGGCAAAACCTAAACATGAACAAATCAACTGCATGGTTCCCGATAATATTACCATGTAAGGGGTCCTCCTGAGTAGTATAGTTTAGTTAGATGTCCTATGAAAGGCAAAAAATATGCTTACACATATACTGCGCAGATTTCTTTGTGTTCAATCATGACACTTTTTTCGGTGAATGCGCTTCGTACCCGCTTGCCTCGCTCCAAAGGTCATGGGGAGATAATTGCCTGCCGCGGCCGCTGCCTGGTGATGCCCTTTATTTTCTCCCATCCCACGTGTTTTCCCCTCCTCTATGCCTTCTATAACTGCTGCTATCAATTTTTACTCAATTCGATTCAATATTCTCGAGTGCCTCAGCATGTACGTCATTTGTTCAAACCCTTTATTATTTGTATTTTTGGAACAGCTGGAGCGTAGATTTTTCGCTGTTTTTCAAGGAATGTGTGTTTGACTCCGGTCTTGCTGCGTTTTTATGCTTTTCAAATAAACAATTTCATTGCTGTACTTTAAACGGACGTGATCCTTTCAGTTATGCACTGATTAAGCTGCTCAAATATGGCCAAATATTTGGTTTTATGAACTATGGGTATGCCTTCTGATTCTGCCCAATGGTTTCAGTATTTTGCAGCAAACTTACCTAAAACAATTCTCGCTGAAGATTTTTTTCCGTTCTTGGTGCGGTGACGGACTCAAGTGAAAGAGAGGCAGAAATGGGGACAAAATGTATCGTCCATGGCTAGCCCAAGAAACACTATTTTATTTAAACGTTGTGAAATTCACTAGAGCCTCTTAAAGTTTTTCCTCAGGAACCTTTACCTACTGTTTGTTACGTATATACTGCGGTAAGTTATGCACTGTTATGTATATACGGTGATAGGCGGCTTTAGTGCACCGTTGTATGCCACCATATAAACAACCAACAATTAATTTTTTTACCGGCATAAGAAAAGCCATATTTCCTTTGCTTCAACGTATTATACCCAGTTTCCAAATGCAGCTTTACACTAACATAGTCTTTGAGTGCTTTTCTGGTCACAAAATCCTTGCCAATGTTACATTCAGCGAAAAGAGCTGATAGTAGGACCTCCCCTGTCAATGAGAAGGCTGCGCCGGCCTCCAGTGACGCTTGCTTGCCGGCAATTTATCCATTGGCAAGGCGCCTACATTATTCTCTTCATTTCCACCAGTGAAAACGCCAGACAAATGCATATTTTTGCGTCAGTTATTGCACCTTGGCTTAGCTGTGACATAAAGGAATGACCACGCATGCCACAAAGGCAAGTTGCGGTGTTCATTAGTTGCGACAGGTATTGCTATTTAGGTTTTCGCTTTCGTAGGGCGGGTATTTAGTGTTGTCGGTTTTTGCAGATCCTTCGATTGCCCCTCGAAAATAACCCCACAATTGAAGCGGTATACAGTCCCGGGAGACCTCGTGCGCTGAGCAAATAGTTACACAAACACGGCCTCTTTGCATGTTGGTTTAGTGCTGCAACTGCGTTTTTTAACATCGAGGAAATCATAGACTATTAGTAAAAATCTACAGTTGAAACAAGTGCGTGAACAGAAGAAAAAAATACCGACAACGAAAGGAAAGCAGCATAATAGGCGTGCGGAGTGGGGTAGGGGTCGACATTAGAGCCTTGGGTGACTGCCACGCTGAGTGTATAGGTATGGTGTCAACAGATTAACACTAACCCGCAGAGCACCTGCCACCCACCTACCCAAAGGGAAAATTAGAAAAAAAAACGATATCCGCAGGGCTAGGGGTGCGTTGTTTTAGTGGCAAAGCTCCTCAGCGTGTCGGGGTGTCGGCATGTTTTGTTATCAGTCGTAGATTCATGTAGTAGTCGCAGTACTCAAACACCGAGACACTCTTCCATCGCCTCGCGCTAAACGCGCCTCCTCCGTTGGAAAAACGCGTCCTAAAATAGCCCACTGGGACACTCCTTTTCCAATGCCACTCGCTTTAACGCTTCGTGCTTCAAAGACAGGACACTTACAGCAAAGCTTTCACAACTGAAATGAAATAATTGCATTATCCATGTGTTGCCAGCGCTGATTTTCTGTGCGCAACTGAGATGACAGGAAGCTTTTAAAGCTGGTGAACCGTAGCAGGTCTTTAAGGCTCGATCAGATGAGACTACACAAGCTCATCACGGCTGTGATGCGCCAGTGTTTATTTACACAATTTTGGGGCAGTAGCAAGATGGCTCTGGGAAAATAAGAGACATCATAGAAATGTAATAGAAAACATAACAAATACTGTACCTCCCATTGCATCGTTGCTACATGAAGACAACCAAAGTCGTCGTCAAATTTTTCTTACTAATTTGTCTCACTGCGACCACGTTTTCGGCTTCCTCAACTACGCTGTCATGTTTCCGAATATTCGGAGTATGAGTATCATCGGATGCTTGGGCTTCTCGCGCTGGAGACGTACAGATCGGCCCCTTACTAGGAACCCATTGACTCAAAAAACATCCATGGAGTCAAACTGTTTCTCGCACATGCGCACTTGCCTTGACTGAAAACTGGCTCTGTTCCACCTGTCGCGCTGTTATCAATCGCTAGGAAAGCTGAGCAACAAAATTATTTCCTATTCTGTTTGGTTGCCTGAGAAGCACCCATCGGCGTGCACACAACACGTCTGAGGCATCGTAGTTGACACAGTTGGTCCTGCACGTTGGGTGCACCAAGGTATACTACACAACAAACACCACAGCAAGATTCCGACACAACGCACTGGGATCGCGGCCGTAGTCATCCCAGCCGCTGGCTCCGGACTTGGAGTGCTGCCGCTTGGTAGCTTTGATCCACATGTGAAGCCCTCACATAGCGTTACGAAGACGTTTCGTGACCAGAAAAAAATTAAAGCACTTGATAGTAATACCCTTTTTATTGCTAAATACATCCCAAAAAGTTGAATTACAGACGCCCTTTCCCCCAAGTACGACACCAATTTGTCAGGTGGATTGGAGATTATTGGACCCACAGACGTGATAGACAGCCACTGATGAACAACGGGAACAGCTGAAGGCCAACGTCATTTTTACCGTCTTCTTTCTTTGTATGGTAAGGGTAAAAGTCAGCCTTGCCCGAAAACTGGCTCAGGGAGACAAGCGACAAGCGATAGAACAAGTGCTGCGGTTGCCATTAGGGGGAGGAACTTTAATGTTGCGGTACTAATTCCAACACCTTCTTGCACGGGTACGGCGAAATGCATCCTTTGCCGACGGAGCCAGAATGGACGTTTTTTTTTTTGTGAATCTTATAGAAGTAAACGTTTTTCCTCTGTAAAATAAAAAAAATATAATAAATAAAATAAATAACTAAATACATAAATGAATAAATAGTCACTTAAGCGGGGAAACCCGACATAAATGCTCGAAGAATACGTATAAACTACAAATGTGTCGCCACGCGCGTCCTAAGTGCAGCGCGCTTTCTTCTAGTGTTAAACACCAGTTTACACAAATTTACATACATACACCGGCGTACGCAAGTATTCATTAGTCCTATTTTCGTTCGGTGTTTCATCGACTCTAGTTTATGAAACAAGGTTCCTTGTGTTGCGTCTGTACACAAATAGGGCGGTAAAGTTTCCGTGTCCCGCCCAGACTACAGAAGACGCCCTCTATTACTATTCGGATCGAAACAGCAAAGCATGTCCTGATGCGTTGTATGAGAAGAGAAACACCAGCAACAAACACATACTCTACGGTGTTCTGAACAGTGTGAGATAGTGGATTCAGCTGCTTCGAAGAAAACAGTGGTTGGTCATGTGCAAGTGCTGTGGTGGCCTCATAAAAAATGTAGTTGTGTAATGTGGAGCGTTAGTAGGAATTGGCAGTCACATGCAGTTGCACCTCCAAACAGCCGCTTGTCTGCGAAGCCCTACGGAGATGACAACAGATCCATGTCTGCTCACATTTCGCAGATTAGTTACAAATACAAATATTACTTAATACAAATTGTTTATTATAAAAATAATATCATTTAATACAAAGATTACCCTTTTGTCTGAACCGTATAAGTTATTACTGCCGAAAGCTAACACCAACTACGCTAAGCAAACTGCCCTTTTCTCAGCCATAGCACTCTGTAATTCTTTGTCGGTATCGATAAAATCATCGCATTGTCAACGTACATTTTCAAACTGTTTGAAAACATATATACTCCAAATGTACCTAAGTAATTCTTAAAATCGTGTTTTGTCGGTGTACCTTTTATCTTTTGGTTGTATACTTCTTTCCGCATTTAACTTCAGAATTTCGGCGTTTTTTAAAGCTGATGATTGCTTATATATTTATGGGTTATTGTACTATCACGTGGTCCTGATTTCTTGATGTTTCATCCCAGAGTTTTAAATTTAGAAGACAAGTCACAGGACCATGCTGTCAAATCCAGAAAAAAAGTAGCTGGCAGCTTGTTCACCATGAATTTCGCGCTGCTGTGTCAGCGAAGGTCAGCGAACTGACACGTATGAAGGAGCAGTGGCGCCGGGTGAAAGTTACGGCAAAAACTAACTGGCGGTGGGACGCCCGTTCTTCAACTGGGGGAGGTACACCTCCACAACACCCTTCTGCATTGGATACTGCCATCAAGGATGCCTTTCCGGTAGAATTTTGAACGCGACACAAGCTCGTATGACGACGACTGTGTGCTGGATAAAGATGGGTAAATATTGTATTTCCGCAGGTTTTATCTGCGTTAGTACCGTGTAAAAAGCAAAAAAAAAACAGTTAATTTAACGTATGAAAGTGAGAATAAGTGGGCTTGTAAATTTTTACTCCCTGAATTTTGTATTTTTGCGGCGCAGTTTTCCGGCAAAGCGATACTCGAATCACCTTTGCTTAACCTGCACATTAGGGAAACATGCAGGCCGGCTGCGAGCCATCAGCCTGTGGCCACTTCTGACAGCAGAATATTCGAAGAAATCACCAGGAATGCGTCAAGGGGACATATACTGGCGTGATGCTCGTGTTCAGATTACTATGTTTCTGCGCGCAGTGTTTATTTACCGTAGAACCGTTTGTCTGGCATAATTTTTTTTTCAGCGGGGACGAGGACTTCTTCTGCAATCTATTCGCTTCATGTTCGAGTTATGTGGTGCCTACACGTGATTGTGAAAGGTTGCCAGATGCCACTGGCCAGATTATACAGAGGCCGAACAATAAACTTCGGTTTCATGCAGCACACGGGAGAGTTGTGTGCTCGGGCCAGCAGAAGCAGAAGCCGCTGAAGAAAGGGCAACTCAGCGTGCAACCACAGGCACCCGCGAAGAAGTGCAACAGAGTGACCCACTGCCAGCCTCCTTAGCGACATCAGCCGTCTGCGATGGCGTGGCGTCAAGGAGCCGTAGAAATCGGTAATTACCCGGACGGGGAAGTGGCGAGTTCCCGGGTAGTTTTTAAGATTCCAACCCTCTCCCCGATCTATTGTAACTCTCTTATATCAATATATTTTGGAGGGCACCGTGCAGTAATCAAAATATTGCTCTCCCATTTCGTACCAAACCATAGCTGTGACCAAACATTCTTTCGGTAGGATGCCATGGTGAGTTTAATATTAGGTGAGTGAGCTTGCGTAGTGATTGCTTCAGGAAGGAGAGAAAGCTGGAGGCAAGAGCAGAGAAGAGCAGATACGCGTGGTAACTACAAACAAATTCAGAAATATGCTAAAAAAATGAAATCCTGAAAGGCGATGTTGACGCAAATCATTAGGCCATGTATAGTTAAAATTTCTATAAACATGCGCGGCCGCTAAAAAAAGCAGGAACAATATTCCTTACCCCGTATGCACAACAAGAACGCCCGGTTATCAACCTTCATATAACAATCGCGCTGCTCTGAATTCCTCTTTTGACGATTATTGTTCAAAGTGATGCGGTTCCAGCAGGCGCGCAACTCTGAAATCTGCAGCCGGCGCGCTAACAAAAATTTAACGTTTCTCGTACAACGAAACCCACCTTACATTATTGCTGTTTCAAATCATTTTACGGCCCAGATAACGTAGTGTTACTCGAACAGATCTACCAGAAAGACTCCAGCGTGTTCAGCAAGGTAAAGCAGCGCCACCACTTTTTTTTGTTTCCCATTTTTTTTTTTGGAGCTCCACTCAAACTTTTTTCCATGCCCCAAGGGACTTTGAGGTCGGCGCAGTCCATGCTGGTAGCCGAGTGCTACGAAAACAGACTGCGTATAGAGATTACGTGCGAGCGACAGCAGCACGAACTGCAAGTCAAGCTCCAGGAGCGCAAACTAGAGCAGGAGGACGCCAGGCGAAGGCACCTGGGCGAGGAGCACAAAATGAAGATGGCCATTTTGAAGCAAGAGCTGAAGTACTTGGAGAAGAAAAACAGTAGCATTTTGTAGTTATCGATAAAGTCTGTTACCCACTCCTGCCTCAACATAAAGTAACCTGTCATTTGAACATTTATAGTTGTTTGGTTTTTATGTGTATTTCTGTTTCGTTTTTATTCTGTCAACTCTATTAAATACGTGTTATTCTAGATAACAAACTGTGCATTTCGCTTTCGACTATTTATACCTGCCATTCTAAATATAGGAAGAAAATTTTATTGCGTTGCTGATCTTTCAATTTAGAGTAGACCTCAAATAAATGTCGAAAAAATAAAAGTTTACAGCTTTCCTGAGCAACAACAGTGTCCGCGGGCTATAGTAGAACATAGGCCATGCGTGACTAATTAGTTCGCACGATGGCGTCCATTCATAACAAAATTGTTTCGCTGACAATGAATAGAATGTAGGACAAGGTAGCCTCCTGGGAAAACGACGTTCGAAGATTAATGAGCACACTACCACCCGCGAAGTGTGTCCGTATGTATAGAGCCCTGAGCGCTGCTCTACTTGGGTAGTCTGCCGGCACATCGGAGCTACCACCATCGTCGTCACTTCCTCCTGTTGCCTGGCTGACATCCACCTCCTAGTCGGAGTCCTCCGAACTGTCATAGTCCCCTTAAAAGGCAATGATGATGATGATGGTTGGATGTTTATGGCGCAAGGCCAACTGGGGCAAAGAGCGCCAAAACAATAGTCATATATGAGGGGTGAAACCTTAAACACTAAGTAAAGTCAGCAAAAACAAAAGTAAAATCACAAAACGACAATGAGCTTGGCTGGTGTATAGGGCCAGATTTCATTATGCGTGATAGAAAATGAGGTTTAAAAACTTGACGTCTTAGAAATACTCAAACACACGTTTCACGGAAACAATGGCATCGTCACCTAGAAAAAACGATGGATGTAGGGGAATATGTTGTCTGTAGAGTTCTCTGAAGTGTTTGTGTCGTGTTGTGTGAAGTGCCTTGCATGTGATTAGTATGTGCACTACGGATAGGGCCTCTCCGCACCTGCTGCACTGGGGTCTAGAAGATCCCGTCAGCAGATACGAGTGTGTTGCATGGGTGTGCCCTATCCGGAGCCTACCCAAGACGACTTCAGTGTATCTGTTGTGTGAGTCAGTTATGTAGCGTCCCAGTTGTGGTTTTATTACGTGTAGTTTGTTGTCTGTTTGTTGACTCCAGTTAGTTGCCAGTGTTACGAAGCTGTCGTCTGATGTGTGCCTTTAGGTCGGTGTAAGGTACTGTTGTTATGTCAACTGTGGTCATGAGAGCAGCAGCACCAGCCATTTGATCAGCGGTCTCATTGCCAGGAATCCCACAGTGACCTGGTACCCAGCATATGGTTATTTCTAAATCTGAAGTATATGCAGTCATTATGACCTTTAAAAGAACATTGATTACATAGTTTTTTGACGACCTTCCTGATGACAATGCCTGCACAACGCTTAGAGAATCTGTGTAGACGATGGACTTTGGAATCTTATGTTCGAGGATGTGATTTGAAACGAGTAAAATGCCATACGCTTCTGCCGTGTAAATGCTGCTGTGAAAATTCATTGTTTTGATAACTCTAAAATTTGGTCCGTGCGCTGCACAAGAGACAGTAGAACCGGTTTTCGACGCGTCGCTATAGAATTCTGCGCACCTGTACTTGTCCTGCAGGAACAGGAAGTGCTGCAGAATTGCATTCCTGGGTACCCTATTTTTTTCTACAAGAGTGAATGACAGGTCGCATGATACAGGACGAAGATGCCATGGTGCGATGAAATTATGAATGGGTGTCTTGTGCGTGTCTGAAAGGGGGACATTGAGTGCAGAAGCCTCCTCCCTCACTCTGAGAGAGGACGGTAATGGAATAGATGGCCTGTTTAAAAAGAGTTGTAAATTTGATGTATCGTTCATGATAGGATTAAAGGATGGTTGGTGAGACACGATCTTGGATGCATACAACAGGTCAACATACTCCCGCTGATGCCCTAGGCACCATTTGTCGCACTCGACATAAAGACTTTCACCGGGCTAGTGCGGAATGCGCCACATGAAGGGCGAAGGCCAAGATGCAGCACTGGGTCGAGCATTTTCAGTGCTGTTTTTGTTACCGACCCATACACGACACCGTAGTCGAGCCGAGACCCCACCAACGCTGTGTACAGGCGCAGCAGGAGTTGTTTGTCGGCCCCTAAGATTGATGTGAGAGGACCTTAAGAATATTCATTGTTTTT